>CAXKVX010004628.1:0-21309 GCA_964058865.1 Eleocharis quinqueflora
CACCTGCTATGAAGGCATGGTGAAATGATTCAATGATCCGAACCTCCTCAACCCTGCCAAATCATACTTCCTCTTGCCTCCGTCAACCTCCTTTCGCGCCATAATGTATGAATTCTGAAATTTCTGATGGATTGGAGAAGAAGTAACAAAATTTGATGGAAAAAGCAAAGAGGAAGAAGAAAGGTAGAAGAAACCAGATTAGAAGCGTAGTAATAACTTGTAATTACACGGAACAATGTAATATTCCTCCGGAGATTCGCTTTTGACATATCACATCAACTACAAGAAAAGAAATATTCCTCTCGGAATATCCGATCTTAATCCCAGGGTCGGTCTTTGTGGACCGAGCCCATTTAAAATGAGGCCTTTGTCAATACATATATTAAACAAAATGGGCCCATTTATAATATTTAGACATATATGGGCTTAGGCCTGTTTAATCAACAAGGTTCAATGAGAAACGCTTCGAGTAGCGATGATTAGGGTGTGGAGAGAGAAAAGGAGGAGAACCGAAGAAGAGAATCCGATCCAACTCCGATCGCTGAAGAGAATAGAGAGGGAGAGAGAGAGGGAGAGAGAGAGATGGGGTTTATGGATACGTTGAAGATTTTTACAGTGAAGCAACCAATTGTTGTTGCTTCTTGTCTAATCGCTGGTTTCGGTACACGCTCGTCCTTGTCTCTAAGCTCTCATTTACAAGCTTAATCGATCTAATTTTTTCTTTTCTTTTTGAACCATGTTAGCTAATTCGACGCATTATTTTGTATTGATATCGAAGTATATTGGTTAATATTTCGTGTTTTGTGTCGATCGTTTGCCTCACCAAAATTTGGGGATCTGGTTTAGATATAATCGAGGTTGCCATGCTCAATTTAGTCTCTGACGTAACAATTACTTGGTGTCTCCAGTATTTCCTCTATTATTATTTCTTTCAAGCACTTTCACCAGTGAATGCTGTTAGGATATAGATTTGGAGATATTGTTTGGTGCAATTATGTAGTTGATTATCAATGTAATGAGGGTAGGAGATATTAGAGGAGATTAGAGTGGTTCATTACCTCAAACTGGTACCCAGACGGTTGATCAGGTTTGTAAAGAATTGGGTGTAAGACTGGCTCTTGTGCCAGCTCCCACCCAGCTGTACCAGCTGCTGCGCCATTTATTATCAGAATATCTCCAGTAGGTAAAATTACCATGTCGCCCATGACACGTGGTAAGGGCATCTCTTTCATGGACCACTGTGGGTCGGGATCAGTCAGTACAATCCGGCCACATGTGCGGGCAGCTGGGATGTATGTGGCATTGTGAAGTGCCAATTGGAAGGTGCCACGTGGGGCGCCGCCACATACTAAAACTTCAGCCCGCAAAGGTGTTTCAGGTCGTAGAGGGAGAAGAACTGACGAGCCAGTGCTTGGATAATTCCTTGGCACACCATCAGGTATGGATGGAAGGGAACGGGTCGGGCTGCGGCCAAGCGGGTCAAATATCATAGCACGGGTATTTGCGAAGATGAACAGAGACCCGTCGGGGAGTAAATGTAGAAATGGATAAAGGTTGTTCTCGGCATCCGGATCATTGGTTTCTTGTAAGAAGGGAAAGTCAAACAACTGGTACTGCTGGTCAGGCGGCATGAATTCAAAATTGAACTCTCTTCTACCACCCACAACTATGACAGTACTGTCCGGCAACAGTTGGTTGGAGGCGTACCACCGCCTCACGGCAAGAGAATAAGGATGTTCAAACCAAGACAGAGATAACAGAGAGAAAAGGCGTACCGACCGGTCACCTGTATTGAAACCGCCTGTTTGTAAGAGGCTGCCATTGGGAAGTAGAGCAGCTGAGGAGCACCAAGGATCAGAGAGAAGGGGGAGTGGAGTAATGGTGTTCTTGGAAATGTCATAGAGGAGAGAATGTGCGGTGCAGTCGAGGAAGAAGAAGGGGCAGTTTGGGAAGGTAAGGTTTGACAGCCCGAAGTCGGTGCGATCAAAAGTGAGGAGACAGTTGCCGGGCAGGAGCTGCATGTGCATGGCGACAATGCCAATGTTGTCCGAGAGAAGGCGCCATTCGCCAGCAGTGGCAGGGGAGTTGGTGGCAGGTGTCGCGGTGTCCGAGATAATCACTGGAACATTCTTGCGGCAGTGCTGAGTCATGGCAAGGTCCATGTACACTGATAGAGTGTTCCTTTCTCATATCACAAGTAATACTTCTTTGGGCCATGATAAGCCTCTTGTTCTCATCTCTCCAATCAGAAAACTAATTTGAAAATAGAACTTCTAAAGTTGTTAAAGCCCTTTCTGCACACAAAAAATTAGGCTTCTGGTTGCGGCTTCCCCAAAAAAAGGTCTTCTTGACCCAATCAAAGGGCTAAACGAGCCAGATAGCAAAGGTGCTGCTAGGCGGTGGTGAGTCGTACGGCGGCTCTGAGCAACGACCTGATGGGCTCTGACTGTGTGAGAGAGGTCTCAAGCAGAGAGCAAGATTTCTGATGCTCCCGCGAGATGGATGAGATCGACCCGGGTCAAATCGCTTTGATGCTTGACACGTCGGATCTGGTAGTGTCAGAGGTGGTCGACCTTCTCTGTCCGATCTGGATCGGTGTTGAACGGTGGCCGTAGTGCACGCACAAGAATCAAGAAGAGGCGGAGTTCTTCCGATCTGCCTGGAAATGGCGATTTCACTTGTTCCAGGCGGTGCGATGGTGGCTCAGATGATTGTCGCCAGTGTGGTGGCCTCGTGTGGTCGACAGAGGTGGTGGCGCGGCGCGTGAACTGAGATGCTTCGATCTGGCAGTGTCAGTGATTGCTCGTGGCTGAAGTTGTTGAAGCTAGCTGCGATTTGAGCTCAAGCCAGGCGAAGATGATGCTCCTGTTTGGTGAGGACAGTGATTCAAATGTCAAGACTTGGTCTGACTGGAACCTCGATATCATCAGCTGCCATTTCAGGTTCGTAGTTACTGGAGTCGTCGGAGTAGTAAGATGGATTCTTGGAGCAGTTTCTTGATGTAGGAGAAGATTGCAAATTGACTGTCCCCGATTCTGTGCAAATTGGTTCTCGTGCAAATTTCGAACTGTGTTTTCAGAGAGAAGAGATAGAGGAATAAAGTGGGAATAAGCTTTTAGATGTGAGAATAGAAGAAAGGAATAGAGAGTAGAATAGAGGTGTAGGTCTAAGAATAGAGGATTAGTGATAGGAATAGAGAGGTTTATTCTGTAATAAAGATTTATTCTTGAAATATCTTGATTTATTAAGTGGAATAGAATGGAAATAGGTCATGATTTCTGGAATAGGCGCAAGCCTAATTCCAGAGCTTTGGTTCTGATACCATAATAGAATTGTAAAGAGAGGGAAATGAGAGAAATGAATTGTATTGATCTTTTGTGATTGATTACAAATACAAGGGTCTATTTATAGTCTTGATTCAACTATTATCCTAAACATCTTCAACTCTAATCTCCTCTAATATCTCCTACCCTCATTACATTGATAATCAACTACATAATTGCACCAAACAATATCTCCAAATCTATATCCTAACAAATGCTGCTTTTAGCTGTTGCTCTATTTTTAATAACTTTTGCGTGCCCGAACTAACAGATAATTTGTGAAAAACTAAATTAGGGCTTTTGCTGCCAGCAGTGGTGAGGCCTGTTTTGGATTCATTTCAGACAGCTAAGCAAGTTCCACCTCCAGCTCTGAGCGATGTAAGCTCCTTTGTACTTGATACAATTTTTTCTGGTATTGCTATGTTTATCTTAAATTTATTAGAAGATTGCAGGTGTCAGTGCTGTTATTTAGAGTCTGTTTGATCTAAGTAGTCATTATTTGATCATGAGTGAGTTAATTTCATGTTAGGGAAAAGGTTGCTTCCTCTTTCCATTGTTATGTTGATTTAATTACATAGGATCATGATCCTTTGGCAATGAATAATTTGAAAATCTTGGAAATGATTATCTGACTGGTCCAAAAAAAATTAAAAACATAATTTGTTTGTGAATGTACTGTTGTACTTCCCAATAGCCTACCTATTGAGTATTGAGCTTTATACAACTTTAAGTAGTGCGTCTTAATACATCAATGGTTACGAAGCATAGATGTTTCCTTTTGCATGATGTCTGTCCAATGTTGAGTATGGCTTGAATGTTGGATATCAGTCTTAACCTTATTTATGACGATCATAAAGATCATTTGTTGTCAATGAATACGAACACTGATTCTATCTCAATGTAATTTATATCTTATTGTGCCTATGCAGTCCCACCAAACCATCAAAGTTTGCCCTGATCATATAAGGGACTGACACTGTGCATCATGCACAAGGAAATGAGAAGTTCAATTAAGTAGAATACTTTGATGACTGTCCCTAAGATAACTTAAAAATACCATGCCTTCCATGGAAGTTAGAGATATCTCGCATTCTTAACTAAAAACATAAAATCAGTAATTGTTCTAAAAATGTCATAAACAGTCCAACTTCTTATGTAGTAGGTATATAAGCAGCGATTAAAGTATGTAGATGGGACATCTTCTGAAGTATACGAGGATTTTTTATCCCATTCATGATTTCTTGGGACATGTCTGATTTTCTGATGGTTCTTGTTAGGGCTATACCTGACAATATTCAGTTTGCAAGAACATGATATTTTCTTATGGGAAAGGTATAGGTGAATTGTCCTGATTAAGTATTCACAAAAGCAATGCTGTAATGCAAACATACCACATAGTTACTACTTGAAATACAAGTGCCCGTATATTTTGAAGTTCTATCTGCCGAACACTACCATGAGTAGATTCATCCACATTACGTTTACATGTCGCGAGTGGAAATTATGTATTTTATTTCTTTCGTTGTTGTAGGTTGTTGCTGGTGTAAAGGGAAGTAAGAAATAGAAGGGCCTTTTGCGACATTTAAATTTACTATTTCTTTATTGGCTCTTTATTTTTCTCACTTGCCTTCTTTGTTCCGGTTGTTTAGGAATTGATAATCAGGCTATTTTACAATGTGTCCTTAACCTGATTTCAATGTTATTTTGTAATAAGCATAACAACATGGTAAAGCTATCATCGAGTATTCCTGCATGACAGCCTTTTATTTTGTTTGTTGTATTTTCTAAACCATTGGTCTGCTCCATTTGCTTATTATATGTTATTGCCTATTAGATTTTTAATGCTACAGCTGAACTGATGTGTAATCTAAGAAACAGTTTTTTTTAATGTGAACTCGACGAGAAGAATACTTGAAGACTGATTCATCTTTGAAGTAGAATCGTAAACCTAATTTTATATGCTCTAAATTTGTGATACAATCGAGTGAATTTGCGAATTGCTACTGATACATTCAAATTTGTAAGGGAGAAAAACCAGGATCAAGTTAGAGATGAGAATTATCTCAATTTGACTTGGTCATCATTCGGACCTTTTTTATTTCATGATTTCCTAGTCATATATGATATATGCCATGTAGTGAGCACTGAGCAGTAAATCAAGTTCTATGCCAGTGTACGACCTGCCTGATGCTTTTGTAAATGCCAATCTGAAATAAAAAGAAGCGATAAGAACGTTAGTGGAGATTGCTTCTCGATAAATGCCCACATTTCAAAACTGTCATTGCTAATGTTGTTATGCGAGGTGTTGGCTAGACATGAAGCAATATCTAACAAAACAATTGGCTGGGGAAATCAAATACCACCTACTTCGTAGTTCTTACTAGCAGATACAAAGGAGGGAAGTAAAATTAGGCCCAAGTGAAATTACTTCTTACGAAAAGGCTTACCAGCAAGATCAAAGGCTTACCAGCAAGTGAGAGGTGGCACGCATGGAGACATCGATGAAGCTGCGGTGCCTCTTAAACCGTGTTATCTTAACACATATCTCCTTCCCTTCATCACAACCACAAGAAATGTAAAAAGACGATGAAGACATAGGTGAATTACTACCCTCGTTCAACTTGTTCATGTGCTCTTTCTGAGACAAAATATCATCACCTTTTCTAGCATTCTTTTCTCTCCTTCCTTGGCTTCTCTCATTTCCAATGTGGAAGGAATAGCACCTACTGAAGGATCTTGATCGGGTAACAGAATACGGTATATCGAGAACTGATGTTGGGGAGGTAGTAGCATTCTTTGTGCCGGTCTTCATTTTCAACTCCTCTGCTACCATCCTAGGGGGCAACTTTAAGGACCCAACCAAAGAAGGTTTCTGATTGGGCTTACCGTTAGCTAGGATAGATTTCTTCCTCGGTCGCCCTGGTTCCTCTTCCCATATAAAGGGAATGGCGACTGGTACACCAGAAGGAGGCGGTGTCGCCATGCCAGAAGGTTCCGGCCGATGGAGCGGTACGGAGTGAAAAGACAACTTGGGAGAAGTGGGTGTGCTTAGCTCCATATGAATGAACTTTGTTCTGTGGAAGTTATATACAACAACTGTTGCATTCTATTATGCAACTTATCCAAGTAATTTCTCAACATATAAAGAAGAATAGGTTTGTAGGAGAGTAAAAGTTGCGCCTGTACTTGGAATTTGGAAAATCAGTTATAGCATGAAAATAATCAAAGAAGCTTTAAATGCCTTTAATTGTCACGAGAAAGCTTTGGCTAGGCGCTCTTCCCTCGTTGCTTTCATAATTTTGCGTTAAAACATAATGACACTGTCGCTTGTCGTTAAGCCTGGATTAAAACGCTGTAGCTTGTTAAGCCTGGTTTAGCCCATTATTTGGATTGAGTTAATACAAACAAACGCCGAACCAATTCTAATAGAATCTCGGCCTATATATGTTTCCTGTAAGGTACTTAGGTACCTAGCTACTGGTCACTGGATTTGTTTCAAGTTTCAGAACATAAAGAAAATGAAAGTAGTGGTAGACTGGTAGTGAACTAGTGATCCATGTCAGGATTTTTTATCCAATTTAAGTACGTATTATATAATAATTCATCAAAGATCATTATAATATAATACGGGCCATTGGAACTTAATACAATTTTATAAATATTTATGGAGTATCAAATCACATTTAAATTACATGATCAATATGAAACACAATCCATCTATAACTTTAAGAATGAATATATCTTAAAAATTTCATTGTAACCAACTAACCATTGTCAAAATAACTCGTGACATGATTTCTTTTTGAATAAACCAAGTTTATATATATATATATATATATATAATGTGTTTTACTAAATTTTTTAAAGTTTATTTGAAGTTAGATGGGGAACTGCCCCATCCCCCATGCCAAAATCATGTTGTTTGTCTAGCTGTTCTTGCTTCTTGATGGTCCTCCGCTGCATCACGCATGGATCATAGATTATCATATTATCCTTTTTTTCCTCTTTCTGCATGCATGATGCATGCATGCAGGGTTGATTGATTATCATATTATCTTCCTTTGTTTTGCTCCTTTTTGGGTACTTTTTGCGTTTGCATGCATGCAATCGTGCACAAGATTCAGATTGGAAATGATAGGACTGTAGCAATTAATGTACTGATCGAATTAGCTGGTTGCTGGTAGGTGTTCATGCAAAATCTTTTCATTAAACATATGTGATTCCTTTTCCTTCAAACGATCTTCTGTAGTTAAGAAATGAGAGATGGTTCCCCACCATCGTACTGGATGTCGAAATATTTATGAGATCATGCATAGTAAATGCCATTATCAGAAAGAAACAGGAGTAGGCGACTTAGTGGAATCGATGTTTAATTAAATATATTAGCTGTAGCATGCAATTTGCTTTGGCCATATTTTCGCTAATTTTTGTACTAAGATGCATTACCATCACTGTTAGAAAAAACAGTCATGGCGGCCGACAGCAGACTAATCAGAGTCAGCGGGCAAACCGTCACATATAGACATATATATAGTGTACTTGAAGGATATTTAATTTGTCATTTTGAACGATTGATCGGTCGCCAAAACCAAATAGTTGGCTGCCAAAAATTCATTTAATTTTTCATAAATGATTATTGTTTGTTTTTGTCTAACTAAGATTTTGATGATTGCAAATTCTATAAAAATTAGAATTTATGAACATTAATTGAAATCTAGCTTTTTAGTCCTTCGAATATTCACAAATATTACAGTGGTTTCTCATATTTGATCGACTCTTGTATACATTATAGTAATGACTTTTTTCAGTTTGACGTTTAAAATTTTATGAGTATTGATTAATTGATCTTTGGTCAATGTAATTTATTTAAAAAATTTCTTAATTGAAATTCTAAAAGATTTTAAAACACAATTCTTTACACTATTACAGAAAGAGGTCTTAATATTCCTTTTTATATATGTTGTGCAAAAGAAGGGGTATTAAAAGGATACAATGGCACAATCGAAATTCTGTTAAAAGATTTAATATCAGGTGTTATAAAAAAAATGGGGTATAAAAGGAGCATAGGAGAATGTGAAAGAGCAGAAAGTACCATTAATATCGAGTGTTATAAAAACGAGGTATAAAAGATTATCTTTAATATAAGGTGTTATAAAAAGCTACCTTTAATATCGGATTTTATAAAGAGAAGTTATAAAAGGTCTTTAATATTGGATTTTTCAAAACAACAAATATAAATGGTCTTTAATATATGTTGCTTCCAAGCAATTGGTATTAAAGATTCTGAATCAATAGCTTTTATTCCCACGAATCACTATATTTTCTCAATCCAACCGTTCATCCCATCCAGTCCAAAGCTCTAAACAAACACAAATTTTTCTCGGATCAAGCTCATCCTTTTCTCCTCACATTTTTCTTTCTTTATAAAAGACATGAGATCTTTCCCACATTTTTCTTTCTTCCCTCATTTTGCTCCTTCAAGTATTATTTTGCTAGATTTATTTATTAATTCCTTAAAGTATTGTTTATTCAATTGTTTTTATCAATTTTTGCTGTAAATGATAAACTTATGAGCATTTAAGTTTTTTTGCCTCGATCTATCCCTTTAAGTTTTTTTTGACAACTCCTTTAAGTTGTATATAAAAAATTAAAATCATGCTATCATTTAAAGGAAAAAATAAATTACACATTGGTAAGGCTTTTTTAATTGTATTATATAAAATGACATATTGCCAAAAATTCTTGTCAAATCTGTCAAAACAAACAATAAATGCCTGTCAAATTTGTAGCTGTCACGCAATTATAGATTTATTTTTTATTTTTTTGAACACCTTTAATACTGGATGTCAGACAAAATGGAATATAAAAGATGACTTTTAATACCAGGTCCTCTGTAACAACGGATATAAAATATGATACCGGATGCTCTGTAACAACAAATATAAAAGATAACCTTAATACTAATACTCTGTAACAACGGATATAAAAGCCACAAGCTCAAATATTGGTTGCTTCCTTCCTTTAGCAGTCTCCTCCTATAATATCTCCCAACCGATATTAAAAGATTTTTTAACAGACAGAATAAAAGCCCTTGTGTGTAGTAGTGTCATTACATGCTTCACAATTACAAAATGTGAACAATAATAATTTTAGTTGTATTAATTTTTATTAGAAAATGAATATATTAGAACATATAATTTTATAAAAATACATATTTTAGAACATATAGTTCCATTAAACTTAAATACGAAATTACACGCTTGAATCAAGAGAAAGTTGCATATATACAGCTTTTCAGTTTGGGGTAATTCTAAAGCACATCTAGTATCCAACTTGTATGTTATATATATATATATATAGAGAGAGAGAGAGAGAAATGTTATAGTGCACTACAAAATCAAGATTATGTTTGACATCACGCTCAAATTTCAAATAAGAAAATTTGAAACAATTGATCCAAACCGTCCAATGTGATCTCCATATTGAAATCTCACTAGAGATCAATTTTCATTTTTCTACTATTTTTTAGAGTGGTATGGAATTTGTTGATATAATGATTTCTGGACCATTCAATATGGCTGATTTTGCACCCTCTAAAAAATAGTGAAAAATTTCTAAAAGAATGAAAAAATTGATTTATAGTAAGATTCCAATATGAAGATCATATTGAATGGTTTGGATCGACCATTTAAATTTTAAAAATTAAAATTTGAGCGTGACGTCCAAACTAATATTGACTTCGTAGTGCACCATAACATTTATCTCTCTCTTTATATATATATATATAATTCTAGCTTTATGGTGCACACGTTTTGAAAAATATTATTTAAAAAGGTAAAATCATAGATGTATTTCTAACTACTATTGATAATTCATGTATCAAATTTGAATTGCATTAATATTTAATTAATCAGCATATATCATAAGCTGTAAAAAATTTACTTATAAAAATCATAAATTATTTGTTGAGAGTCAATATATTTTCAAAATTGACAAAATTTGAAATATTTTATGTAAATAATTATGAGCACTTTGCAATTCCAATTATTTTATTTGGAATATATTCTTAAGAAAACAGATAAACCATAAAGCTTGATGTAACATAAAAATTCAACGTATACTAGAAATATCCAATAATTGCAGCAAGTTTATATAGAATTTAAAATAGAAATAAATTTAGAACTTAAATTAATTTAAAATTGATTGGTTCTCAACTTCACGATGCTTGGGAGGTTTATGTTTCTTGTTCTGCTAAGAGTGGGAATGCTTCTCAGTCTGATTATCAGATTGCTCAGATTGTTGTTTCTAAGATGATTGTTGGATGAAATGTTTTTGTACTTGTTCCAGTAGATACTTCTCTTGATCATACTATTTCTGTTGTTACTGCTCGATATTTGGAGGGTATTGAGTTTGTTGTTACTGTTCAACCTGTGACTGTACTGAATTTGTGAATTCTGATACTTTTTTTTTGAAGGACTTGGCAGTAGCTGCCATGAATTCGAATTCTGATACTTGATGGTGGAGGTTGGTATTTGAGAGGTGGATACTGGATTTGAGTGATTGTTATTTTGAACAAGGGTCTGAAAGGTCTAAAATAATTATGTAAGCATTTAACAATTTCGAGTATAATTTTTGGATCTTAATCATCTAGCAAGTCAAGCAAGCAAGTAATGGAGCAATTGAACAAATTCAAGCAAGTATGTAAAAGTAGAGTAACAGAGAGAGTAAGAGCAAGAGAACACATTATGTAACGTGGTTCGGTCTACAAACGAAGTAGGCCTACTCCACGTGACCTTCGGGTCCAAAATAACTTTCGAGACCAATTCCAATTAAACCAATATTTTACAATAAGCGAGCATATTCAAAATGCTCCAAACTTGATTGACAACACAATCCATGACAATGGTGAATTACTTGACAACACAACGTAGTTCATCAAACAAAACAACTAAAATGATCTCACGAGACAATTAGAGAATAAGCTATCATAAACACTTTCTCAGGTTTGGATGTTGAAAGGAGAAGACTTTTATGCTCTTTCTAGTGCTCAATTGAATGCTTATAAATTTGCGAGGTGTTTTCTTGATGCTGCTGGAACGTATGTCTCAAGTTTATATAGGCATAACACTTCCTGGAGTCTTCAAATCTTGATCAGGACTTCTACCGTTACAGAAATGAGCAACCTGTTATGGAATATGTTGTGACGGGTTGGCACATTTTTAGTTTTGCCCTTGTCTGCATCTCTTGCTGACTTCTGGGACCATTTTGACATGAACTCGTTGTGATGGGGAGGAATCCGTTATGACGGGTTTGCCTTTGCGTTACAGCAATGCAAGTCTTTGCCAAATCCTTCTTTTGCATAGTCTTCTAACTCTTCTTCTTGGTAACTCGTTGTAACACCTTGCTCATGCGTTGCGACAGGTTAGCAACCTGTTGTGATGGGTTTGCCTTGCGTTTGCGTTACAGTAATGCAAGCCTCTCTGAGGCTCTGTTTTGCTTGCTCTTGATGTCTTCTTGTTCCTCTTGACTTGTACATGCTTGACTTGTACATGCTTGATTTTCCTTCGCAATATTTAATTGTACCTACATAAATCTGCAACTCATCAAAATTCAATTGTGCAAGGTAAGTACTGATTTGTTTTGCAAATTGTCAACCAAAGAAAGTTTTAATCTAACAAACTCTCTCTTTTGGCAATTTGCAAAATCCTATGTGTGTGCTATAAAAACATGCACTACATTTCTCTCCCTTTTTGCAAAATTTGTCAAAAGACTCAATTCAAATTTTGATTGCTCTCCCTAAATAATTGCCTGATTTTTCAATTACAAGTCAAGTTAATCAAGCCCCCCTCAATATATTCATGATATAAATGTGACAATTAACATAAGTGTTGAGTTATATACTCCTCAATCCAACAAGCATTTTATAAAATGAAAATCAAAGCATATACCTGTAAAATGGAAAGCATAATCAAAAGAATATAAAATATGCAAGCAAACATCTAAAATCATCCAAGCAAATGCATACAACATAATATGAGCACAAAACATCAAATTAAACATGTTAAAGTTTCATTGGAGCATAGCTAAATTTTAAAATCTCTACCTTAAGCACTATTATTCTTCCTCACTACTCTCATCATCGTCATCATCATCATCATCATCATCATCCATGTTGACTTGAGTGGCCTCCTCATTACCTTCTTGCCCGGGTGCTTGGAGCGGGTTCTTCTTCCATCACTTGTGGAGCATTCCGATCATTATATTGATTTGGCTTTGCTCCTTTTCTAATACATTCATTCATAGGCTTGGATTTTGGTTCCCAAGTCAATTTTTTTCACCCATTCCTTCTGCCAAGAAAGGTAATAAAGTTTGCCGGTATGTAGATAATTGAGTTGAGTTCTCTTAGATTGTTTGGTTTGACGATATTTTTGTGTCCTAAGATCCCAATCAAAAGGTGAGGATAGAGCAAACTCATTTTTCTTTTGATTAGGGCGGCTTTCATGTGGTTAAGGATGGTGAAGGGAATATCGACAATTTTATCTTTGGCAATGAGATACCTCAATAGATACCCGTTTGTATGCTCATTATTGGTTTTCAGACATTTTTCGAAAATAAGTATGTTGTTTATAAGAAGAAACAACAACCTATGAAAATGGATAGTTTGGAAGTGAATGGTCTTTATGTTGGTCTTGTCTTATATTCGGTAAACTATTTCTCATGTTGAAGTCATTTGTGGTACACATCTACTACTTCTCTATTTTCTGTTGAAAGTTCATGTGTTTGTTTAGGAGGGTGAATATTTTTTGCCTCTATTTAACTCGATACACAAATGATCTTATTTTTATGATAATTGCAAGCAAGATTACACTATGACATTTTATCGAACACCTCTTGTGCATCACAAAAAATAAAAAAATAGACCATTTATTTTTTGCACAAGAGTTGATAAAATTTACACCTAAAGAGATTGTCAAACCTCTTGATAGAGATGAGTCGTCCTCTTCTAGGTCTCTTGGAAAACCGTCGTTTTCCTTCTTCGATCATGAAAACATCATTGTCTCTTGATTCACCTTGAACCTAAACAACAACCTAAAACATCCTTAGATAAATGAATGTAAAGATTAGAGCTTAGATCAAACCACCTAGATCTTCAATATTCAATAAACAAGCTATTTCATTTTATGGCTAAATCTTGTAAGAGAAGAAGAGAACAAACAAAGATTTTCTTTCTATACAAGAAAACAAGAGATGAATAGTACTATTCAAGGTTACTATTCATCTGTACTGTAGCAAGAAAGAGAAAATTAATTTTTCATTTCAAACATACTTCTTTATATAGTCAAGTTTTAGGGCAACACTTGTATTAATTATTTATACAAATGGCATTGACTACTCTCTTGTTATTCTCTAATCATATTTTGCAAGAATTTAATTTATGAGTAAATAATAAAACTATATTATTTTAATATGAACTAACTTATTATTCTTATAATGCTCTCAAATATTATACAATAATATTCACGTATATTCTCATAAATTTATTTTATGATCTAAGCATGTCATTTTACATGACATATTATTTTAATATTTTATCACATGTATTTTACTCATACATCATGAGATAAAATATATTATACAAAATGTAAAATACCCGTTATTTCTACTTAGTTGATGTGATCTTAGAGAGGATTTACGACATCTTGGGATATAATATATAATATTTTATATTATAAATTACAAGAGGTTCTATCACTATATTATAGTCTCTCAAACGACATAGTCGTTACGTGCTTTACCCACTTGATCCGTGTCTATTCTTGTATCATGATATTTTAAATAATATGCAAAATATGATCGTGTCATTTTTGCATTATATTCTTTTTTCTTGGTCTCTCAAGTGAATTATAACTACATTAGTTATATTGCATGCAATATAATTTCATTTTATCAAGTAGCCCAATAATTTCATAACTCAAATAGTTTACGGACAAAAAAAATATGGACATATAAATTTTTTTCGCACAAATTATACATAACGAACTACTATATCATTCTAATCATTTGAATGAACTTTAAATAGCAATCACATTATATACTTCTCATGTGAAAAACCTACATGTCTCGTATATAAGATTCAATGACACATTGAAAACATTAACGACAAAAAAACACAATCCATATAATGTTCCATCGGATTAGGTCATGTTCGATATATAATGTTAGTTTGTAAATCTAGAAGTCAATAATACGATAAAATTATCATAAAGCTTTGTTCATAAATTATCATAAACCTCGAATGAAACATTAATGGAATTGTGTATGTGTCATTAATATTTTCATTCAGTGTTAAGTTTAAAATATGAGGTATTCGTCTTTCCTACTAAGAGATGTGTATGTGTGATTGTTATCTAACGCTGTCAGTAAAACGCAGTCATAACGGTAGCTTTTCGGTATACATAGCTTAGCCGAGGTAGTGATGGTTTACCAAAAGTACTGTTATCTCCCGTATCTCTATACGAGTTACATATCACTGAGCCCCTTGATAGAGTAGGATTATCTGCATGCAGTATAATTACAAGAGTAATTATATTTGATAAATATGCTCAAGATCGAGAAAACATTTAAGTTTGCAAGGATGACACACACCTACCTTGAAACTAATATGATATTGTGATATAAAAGAATTAACACAACTAAAATAGTTTAGTGGATCGTGGTATTGTATACAATGGCGTAGCCAGAATTTTGAGTCAGCGGGGTCCTATAAAATTTTGTAATGACAATTCATCGCAAAACAATTGAATATGCTAACAACATCTTATAAATAAACAATCTAATTTAACACAATTCAAAATAATTCAAATTAAGCTTACAATTTTCAAAATACTAGTTCCAAAAGTACAAAATAAATGCATCCATGCATTTGTAAGTTACAGAATTTGTCTACGAGCTTTCATATTTTGATACTTTTGCATAATCTCTTCATTAGAAATTATATCAAGCATATCTTTTTCTATGTAAGTTACAAGACAATCATTCATCCAACTATCACACATTCTATTTCTAAGTTTTGTTTTTATAATATTCATCGCGGAAAATGCTCTTTCAACTGTTGCCGTTGCCACCGGTAATAATAAGACCAATTTGAGAAGCAAATACACATAGGGGTAGACACCATTTTTGTTTGTCTCTACTAGTTTCTTGGATAAGTCATTGAGGTTTCGCACATCATGAAATCTGTCATCCAATCGCACATCTTGAACATAGGTATCAAGTTGATAACCAAGTGTATCAATATTGATATTTTCAAACTCTCTTGGATAAAATGATGCCATATTGATTAACATATCCTTATTAAAGGATTGAAATGAATTTCTTGGATTCAAACAAGCTACACAAAGTAATAGTTCAGAACTTATCTCATTGAATCGCTCATTAAGCTCTCGAAGTTGCATATCCAAGATTGTATAAAAGATTTCAACACGATACCTACAAATTTGAGAATTGTATTTCATTAGAAAGAAGCTTGATGATAGAAGAAACTTGTTGTTGTAAAATGAAGAAATTTTTTACCTATGTTCATTGGTGATTTCTTCGACTCTACGTCTTGGTCTTCGGAGAACAACAATTTCATTCATATTAGGTACAACAACACCATGCTTGTTGCAAAATAAAGAAGTCTTTTTCAAAATAAAGTCCTACCCTTCATCTCTCATTTTTTGCAATTGCAATTTGGCCACTTTGACAAGCGCCATGGCATATTCAATATCTTGATCTTTCTTTTGTAAGACTTGTGATAGTTCGTTCGTCAATCCCAAAACGTCTTGCATCAAATGCAACACAAAAATGAAATCAAAAGTTGCCAACTTTTCTTGTAGCATTCTTGCATCCACTCTATGCTTGGTCTCCACAGCCTCTTCCTCAATTACCTTAAGCACTTGAATAATCGAGACCCAAAGTCGAATCAAATTTGTGACATAGCCATAATGAGAACCCCATCGTGTCTCTCCTGCCCTAGAAAGTCCAAGTTCTTGATTAAGCCCTCTACCCGTTTCCAAATCACTATCAATTAATGCCTTAGCAATTACAATCGCTTGGCTCTCTCTCAACTTATCTAGACGCTTACAAGAAGCCCCTACTGTATTTTGGACACTAGAAATCAAAGAGAAAAGAGAAGCAACATCTATGTGATTTTTTGCAACAGCTACCAAAGTCAGTTGAAGCTGATGTGCGAAACAATGAACATAATATACTGAAGCATTTACTCTTAAAATCAAACTCTTCAGCCCGTTGAACTCACTTCTCATGTTGCTCGCTCCATCGTAACCTTGACCTCGTACCCGTGATAAACATAGGTTATGCTCAGCTAACTTGGACTCTACGGCTACCTTCAGTGAAGTAGCGGTGGTATCAAGCACATGATTCACCCCTAAAAATCTCTCTGCTACACTTCCATCTTTACGAACAAATCGAATTACTAATGCCATTTGCTCTTTGCAAGATACATCACGCGATTCATCAACTAATATAGCAAAGAAATCATCATCAAGCTCTCGAATAATGGCTTTTGTCGTCTCAATTGCAGTAGCTTTAACCATTTCTTTTTGAAAATCGGGACTGATCAGCTGCAAATTTTTGGGTGCATTCTCCAATACTACACTTTTGACATTAGAATTGTGATCAGCAAGGAACTTCATTAATTCAAGGAAATTACCTTGATTTCTTGAATCTTTCGATTCATCATGTGCACGAAAAGCCAACCCTTGGCGTAGAAGAAATCGTATACAATCAAGTGCTGCAATCATTCGCTCACGATACTCTTTAACCGATTTCTCAGATTGTCTTTGAAAACAAGTAGCAATTGCTTGTCTTTCGTTCATTTAGGCTTTCCCCTTCATCTCATTTTGCATATGAATGCTATTAGAACCACCAACATGTGCAAGCAACCGACCCGATCCTTTGTTCCACCCATTCCAACCGGTATTGACAAAAGTTTGATTGCCTCCTTGTTGTCCTCTAAGTTGTGAACTAAACAAAAAGTAATACAAGTAATACACTTCATCTTTCTCAATGCTATATTCAAGCCAACTTCCAAATTCATCAAACCATTTGGGATTAAAGTGTCGTTTCTTGCCACCAATATGTGAGACTGGAAAACTATGCTCTCGAGGTTGACATGGGCCTTTGGCTATATATGCTCTTCTTACAATTTGTCGATCATTTGGATGATACTCAAAAATTGCCTTTCGCGTTCCCGGATCAGATGGAGGGTTAAATTCACTCAAATCTATTCGAGTGAACTTACTAGATTGAGCCATTGAGTATATTGCAAATTCTCACCTGGAACAAAAAAAAAAAGATTGCAATGAGATAATGATTAATGAATGAAAACCCTAAGTACCTGTCACTGTCAAATTCTGAACCCTATTTGTGCCATACCCATACCAGCAAGAACTGTCAGATTCTGAACCCTATTTGTGCCATACCCATACCAGCAATAACTCTATTCGAATGAACTCACAGCAAGAATTTCTGATATTTGTATCTAAATATTAGTTGACCAAGTACCTGACAGAATGAATATTAATGACCAATAACCCTAAGTACCTGAATGAATATTAATGACATAAACTCACTTTCGGTCAGCACCTCCACTCACTTTGGTATCAAAGAATGTGAAGTATAAAACCAAGCTATTTATGCCATACACATACCAGTTCGTTTTAATTTTGTTTTCATAACTCCCAACATGGCAACATGTTTTGATTTTTAAAACTCTTGACAGTGGCAGTGGTCAAGAGTTCTTTCCGATTTTCAATTTCTGATAAAAAGAAGTAAAGAACCCACAGGCTCACAGTAACGTTGAGTGAGACACTGAGATAGACAGACAGTGAGTGTTAAAAGGACTCACAGAGGCATAGCCGCACAGAACCACAGAGGAATGAAGAGGCTGGTTCAGCGGTGCTTTCAGCTTGCCAACTGCCATGCTGTTGTGCTTGACTGGGACTGCTGCCTGCTGGTCTGTTGGCTGTTGCAGTGTTGCAGACTTGCGGTGCTGCATTGTTGCCTGCTGGAGAGTGTTGCTGACTTGCTGTGCTGGATGCCTGGACTGCTGGGCGGAGGCGCCAGAAAGGAAGGTGAATCGAGGTGGACTGGTGGGGGCGCATCGCCGTCAGGGACTCAGCCACTCGGGGGAGTCGGCGAGTCGAGACGACGAGACGACGAGACCAGTGGATGGGACGATGGGTTACGGGGTCAAGGACTGGTGTGGATGGGTTATGGGGTCCCTCATATTTTTCACTTGGGTCCCTAACTAAAATTATATTACAAAAATAAATGGGGGCTGAGTTGTTTTAAAATTCCAGTGGGGTCCTGGGACCCCCATTTTAGACAGTGGCTTTGCCTCTGATTGTATAGTACAACATCATCTGTGTAATTAGATGGTCATAGTGCAGATGTGAGATCTCCTATGATTATAGAAGTTAAAATGGTTTTAATTATATTTACCAACATAACACAAAACCTACTGGGTCACACCATATAGGAGCTAATCAGAGAATCTTAATATTTAATTATAAATTGGTTATAATTAATTATATGTGATATAATTAAATTATATCTATCATATAAGATGACAAGCAGAAACAACTGTTGCTTTAAACGTATTTGATACGTTGTATAAAATCATATCGAAACCAAACCGATACCGAACCCTGAGAAATATAATTGTTGAGAACAATTATATATATATATAATTTAAATTTTAAATATTAATTATGGTTTTGAATTTGGGATGACAATCATTATCAAATTAAAACCTTAAAAAATAAAAATAAAAAAATAAAAGAAAAAGGATGTCGGCAAGTAACAAAATATCAAAGTTGATTTTGATATTTTTTTGTGTGTATGCTGAAATGTCCAATGGCATTTTGGTAATTATGTCAAAAATCAAGGGTATTTCAATAATCGGCCAACCTGCTTAATTCTACTATAAATAGAGGGGCGGGAGTAAAGATAAAAACACAATTTCATTCGAATCGTATTTGTTAACTCAGGATCAAATCGATAAATATATTTTCTCTCTATCTCGGTTATGATTGTTTACAGGATTCAGATAAATATATATGTGCGAAAGTTGCGGTATTTCTATTTGAATAACTGCGAGTCATAAAAATATTTATTTTGTCCTTATCTTAATGAATAGTTTTTTTGCAGAATTTTGCGATTTACGGTATTTTTGGCAGAAAAATAAACCGTTCTCTGGTCAGTCCTGGTGGATAACCGATAGAGGTATCAAACGTCTGATACTCCGAAGAGAGAAGTTTTTCAGATTCGGTCTTCTGAATCTGCTGCAATCCAATTGGAATTTGTATCAAGGTATAATTATATTATATTAATCTATTTAATTTGTAAGTAGATTAAAGTTTTAGAAATCAATTATGGAGTAGATCTGTAAAAGGATTAAATTGGGTTTTGATACCAAAGATGAACGGGAGATGGGCACCCTCGGTTGTTTATCTGATATACCTCGTTTAATCCTTGGCTTAAGTTAGAAGTAAAATTTTTATTTTACGGTCTTTCCGCAGCTTAAGCTAATTAACGAGTTTGAACCGTCGAGACCCAACATTGGTATCAGAGCACCAGGCTCTCCCGCTAATTGATTTTCTAAAAGTTATAACTTATGCAAATAAAGTACATATGCCGCATATCGGTTTAATTCTTAGATTTGCAGCTTAAGTCCAAAATCGATTAGAGAAATGAGATTTCCTTGGTTCGCTTTTACCAATTGAGAAAGTTAAATCAGATTTAAGCTTTATTTATGATTTCTTTAAGTTTTCATTTTAAAACACTTTCAACTGTGTTTGAGTATATCTATCTAAGAATGTGATGAAGCAATAAAGCACCCAAAGTAAGAGCTGTTAATCACCACCCGTAAGAGATAAAGGTTAAGTCAGGAGATGTGTCTTAGAACTCTTTCGACTAACCTCTTTTACGTGTCCTGATCAGTAAGCCCAAATGGGAACTTTGTCACGTTACCAAATTACTCGAATGTTTTTGAAATGGCAAAATATAACTCTTTCGTAAGACCTTTGGATAAGTAAAGTTAATCGAAGAGTGTGATGAAGCAATGAAGTACCTAAAGTAAGAGCTGTTGCACGTACGATGAGAAAGAAGGTTATGTTTAGAAAATATTAGATTTAAAATGGTCCCCGGTGATCCTGATCTTTCATGGGATCCCCTTTTCATAATACGACATCAGGGCCAAATGAGAACTTTGTCACATTACCAAATTGCTTTATGAATCGAAAAGAATATATGTTTGCAAAAACCATATAAATTATTTAGGTGCAGAAAATTGGTTCCAACGATCATAATTTTTGTCCATATTGAAGATAGCGTTATAACGTTATCTTTTCTATAGATAGCGTTATAACGCTATCTGGCGCATATGTGCTTTTGGCCAGCATTGAGCCCTATACAAACCCTTCTCCCTCAACAATTGAAACTGTTGTTCTATCAAATCAAAACATATTCTGCCATTGTTGAGCTTAGTTCTAAATAGCCAAATCCTTGCTCTTTATCTCAAGTTTAATTAACCAAATCTAATCTAGGGATTATAGAGAGTTTAGTTGTTTGAGTGATTGTCTTGTTAAATCTTCCATTAGAAATTATCAAATTGTGAGTGTGTGTGTTGCCTTGAGCTCCAACGGAGTGTGTAAGTGAGTTCAAGGAAGTCGGCTCGATTCTCCACCGATGTGTGTAAGCGAGATAGAGTTCTGCGTTGGGTTAGATTGGCGGCTCCACGGTGTGTGTAAGAGAGCCCCAATTTCGAAGTTGTACGCTAAGCAAGCGAGTTTTTGTTTAGTGGAGCGGACCGGGCTTGTTACAGCAAGAAACGGGGGCGTCGGGGACTCGGAGACTTAGGCGAGGCATTCGTGCAAGCCGAACTCCGTCAACACGCGATTGAGCATTTCTTTCCTCTTTT
>CAXKVX010004629.1:0-22923 GCA_964058865.1 Eleocharis quinqueflora
TTTTGTTTTTTTATGAGAAAAGAGGTCATTTATGGACCTCCAAGCACTTTTTAATATCTTAATGTTATTTTTTGGACTTTTAACGGGTGTCATTTTTTAACTTTTCAACACTTTTATTTATTTATTTTCTATATGTATTTTGATGAAATATATTTTTAGTACTTTTTTTGACTTTATATGATTTTTACTTTATTTTAAGATTTGTATTTGAAAAGAGATTTTTTTAAGTGCTTTTATTTCTTTTTTTCTCTGTTTAAATGAGGAAAACATGCATTTTAGATCGTACTTTTATTTGTATTTTAAAATATTTGTATCTAATGCATCATGTAAGAATTTTGTTCTTCTAATATTTTCTGTACATGATAAAAGAAGCTTTGTTTTATTTATATCATGAAAAAATATATATATTAAAACCTTTTTAGAAAACATCCTTTTTTGTACTTTATACATATAAGATGTTTATATTCTTTTGGATTTATTGGAATTCTGACTTAAGGATTTTAATATGTGGTTTATTTATTTAATATATTTAATTTTGGATTTCTTGATATATTTTGAGAAAATCTCTTTTATATTTGATTTTGTGAATTTTGGATACATGAATATATTTTTGTGCATTTTTATTTGAGATGTATCAATTTTATTCTTTTATTAAAAATAAAAGAAAATAATGTTTATTTGATTTATAAATTTTAAAGTGAGTTATAATGCTCAAAACATATAAAATATTATATAGAAATGTAGAGCATGATTTTAGAAAATTTACATATTTTTATTACATTTTTATGACTTGATTTGATATTTTAAATAATTGATATACATCATATTTTTACAACAAGGATTAATATTAACCCTTGGATTTGATTTTGGGGTTTCAATTTGGACCCTCTTATATATTATAAAAGGGCTTTGGATTTAAATCGTTGGATTTGATTTGAACACTTAAATTTGGGCCGTTGATTTCTAACAGATCAACGGTTATCTTCTCCATTTATATTTTCCCGATTCTCTCCAGTTCTTTCCTTTCATCTCTTTCGACTCAACTTTGATGATGTCAGCAGATTGAGTTCCGGTGACTGAAGCACTTAAAGCCTCTTCCGAGCACATGCCTGGCTTCTTCTTGATGTGGTGGGTTGTTTGTACACCTCGTCGGCGATGGGAGTTCCCGTAGATGGCTGAAGTGTCTGCGTCTTCTTTTGATCTAACGTCTGAAAAATGTTGAAGTTCACTTCAATTTAAACGATTTTAGTTCAATTTTCATATCTTCATGGCTTTTGGAGTGTGTCTTTGGCAGATTTATGCTATCAAATTAGCCTAATTTTCTTTTATTTGATAATTTTGTTGTCCCTGTATTGGATCCGGTACCAAGATAAATTCTCTCTTCTTTTCTTTTTTGTCCTCGAAGGATTGCTCAATTCAAATGATTAGCTTTCATTTACTCGCAACATTTGAATTTATAAAGATTTTCTCGAGATTCTGTTACAAATTACCATTTGGTTTCAAGCTTAGCGTTGGAACCAGGCTCAATAAACTGGTACAGGGACCCAATCCATGGTTTCTTCCAGACTCAAGCATCTATTGTCGAACTTTTGGTCAGCTATTTTAATCACTGCTAAGCCATTTATTTACCAGACTTATTTCAATTCTTTGGTACGCACAATACCAGCTCAATGCCCAACAGTTCGGAGAATTATGCAAATTTGGACAACATAGTGACAGACCCATTAAATTTAGGCAGAATTTCATATAAAGGCTTCTAAAAATTCAATATGACATATTTAGCCACTGAAATCTCATAATTACATATTTATCCATTTAAAATATAAAATGTTTCATACAAAGACTTCTAAAAGTTCAATATTACATATTTATCCACTCAAATTTCATAATTACATATTTATCCATTTAAAACACAAAAATAATCATTATTATCCAACATAACTGCAAATTAATAAAATTAATGTAAATTAACAATTAAATGGTAATTAACAATTATACATATGCCTAATTATTACTGCTCAAAGGTTCCAACTTAAGGATTGTATGTAAAAATAAGGAAATCAATCAAAACTTGTGTGAGCTTATTTACAAAATAAAAGTTCCAAAGAAAGGAAATTCAACTGTACAAATTATGCAAAAATGGCCCTATGGTTTCTTTTATTGAGAAAAATCAGATCAAAAGATATACATGCTTTGGAAATTTGACTGTTATCTAATTACTGTTGATCTAAATGTATTTTAAGTTTTTGCAATTATGCAAAGAAAACCATAGCTTTATGAAAATATGGTGCTAAACAAACTTATCATGGGATTTTTATTGAATGGGAACATATGTATTCATTTTGATTTTGAGTTTTCTAAAAAGAAAGAAAAGATTTGTATGAGAGAAGCTCAACATAATTAAGAAGAGCTTATGAGGTTTCTAATAAATGTCAACTTCATCATAATTAAGAAGAGCTTATGAATATTTCTGGTTTACTGATTCGAGATGCTGAAATTATGCATAGGAATTTTACATTAAACCATTGAGATATAGATTGAGACTCATCCAAACTTCCCTTTTTTGTTTCTGTTCTAGAGTAAATACAGTAAAATTTGTACAGTGATGAGAATATGTATGATATGCAAAAGAAACAAAGAGAGGAAGAGCAGATTTACATAAGATATACTCAATTAGCAAGAGGATCTGATGCATATAGAGAAGAAACAAATACTCACATCAAGAAAGAAAGAAAGAAAAATCAAGGCAGAATTGATTTCATTTAGCATATATCAGATCTACAAGCACAGAAACATACAAATATACAAGAATTGACCCCATCTCTATCCAAATTCAACACCACTTGCCCTTAGAGTCAATATGTAGGGGTGAGAGTGGAAGGCGTAGCAAGTGCTACACAAGTTCGGCCACTCTCACAATTTATAAATAAAAAGGTGAGTTCGCTATCCCATAGGGGTATTTATAGGCCTATAAGCTGAATTTCCAGAAAGTTCCTCTAATTACTTGATATTTTGTGTCTTTTCCTTAATCCTTCATATTTTGAGATCTTGTAGCCATTTGTGTGCTTTGGTCCCCCATTTGATCTGTTAAGGTGTCTAGAGGGCATGTTTTGCATCAGCCAAGCTTCTAATAGCCCATTTGATCCTCACCCTTGATTTCAGCTCAATTAAGGCTTGGATTAATGACACATCAGTCTGGACCCATGGGCTTATCTTTTATTGGTTTAGGTAGCATCTTTGTCGCCTCCACACTGTATAAATTGCAACAGAATGCTTCTAGAAACATCCTCAGGCTGTTGGAGCTTGCTTTCTTAGGTATTCAGCAAAATGTCATTTCGAATTGTAGCGTTTGGATCCAAGTTAAAGTCCATTTATGCATAACCATATCCAGTACGGTGCCTAGAATCGATTTCGCATGTTTGTTCATCTTTTTGTGTCCCTGGCATGTGGGCCCTACATCTCATTCTCATGGCTGAAAATTCTTATATCTAATTCATTGAATTATCCATGTTGCATCAAAATAAGGTTGCCTCTGACCTCGTGGGAGTCTTGTGGAGTTGCATGTGCAAATACATTAGAGCTTTGAGGCCTAATTCACTACTTACATTTGAGATCGAGATATTTGTTCAATGCATAACTTTCTTCTCCTTGCTCCTCATCAAGATCAAAGGGTATAGGCATGATCTCCTAACTCTGGGCTTTCCAACGGTATAAAGAATAGAAACTCTCGTGGCTGGAGTAGGGAGATCAGGTCTGGGGATTCTTCACTGTCGAAACAACCCTGAGGAAGGAGATGACTCGTTTGGGGTCGTGGGTCAGGTACCAGGCCATGTGTCATCTCCCCAATGCTATAATTCTAAATCTCTATTCTTTCTTTGATTGGCTAGTTCAGAGGGGGGCCCAATCATCATATTAAATGAGAGATAGAGGTGCTTCATTTCTATTGGCCATTGTGCAAGGGGGCCCACTTGTCATATTAAATGAGAGAGAGAGAGTAGTGCCACTTGTCCTTTTCTGATTAATCCAAAGGTTTAATTTCTTTTTCTTTAATTTGATTGGATGAGGGGATAGGGGACTACATGTACGGTTTAATGAGAGAGAGATCCAGCATATACTCCCCTCCATTTGACAGATCAATGGACACCTTTATTTGCTGATTTTCAGATTTTTCCAAATTGATTTTAAATTGTTTGGAGGCACAAATGATTGATTTTTTGGCTCAAATATAGCTCAAAAAATCACAAATTTTCTGTAGAATTTAATGATATATAATTTGGCCATATTTTCTGTAGAATTTAATGACATCTCTAGATCATATAGAGGAACCTCCAATATATGGCCAATATTGTTATGCTTTTTCATCTTGGAGAATGTCAATGGAAATTTATTTCAAAGCAATTGAGGCTTGGCATGTGATAGAAAAATGGTATGTACCAATTTATGAAAAAGGAACTACCAACTTGACCAAAAGTTCCAAAAAGAATAGGAGCGACAATTGCTATGTCATCAATGCACTACTCCATTTTGGTGATGAATTCATAATTGAAACAATTGATGAATTTGATAGTGCTTTTGAAATATGAAATGCTCTTGTAAATCGGTATGACATCGATACCATTTCTAAAAGAACGAAGCTGACAAATATTGATTTGAATGTAGAATTTTCTAGTAAAGAAGGAGAAAAAGGCAAATCACAAGTAATCGAAGAAGAAAACATAAACACCACCAATGAGATAGTCTTGACAACTTCACAAGAGACGGATCACACAAAGGACATGAAAGGTGAACCAAAGTGCTCAACTAGTGACATAGCAAGGTCAAAGAGAAAGATGGTCGAACAAGGTGAAATGATGGAATGGTCTACTTCTATTAGCTAAGCTAGTGAGGTATATCTAACTTCAAATTTACATTATAGAGAAAATGAACATTACATATCACCAATAAATGAAATCGAAAATACAATTGAGGAGTTAGTGAGTGATTGTTGTCATAAGATAAATCATTGTGAGAGATTAAAATGTAAACTTTGTAAACTTGAATTGAAATTGAAAGACTAGAGCTAAAACTACAAAAAAAAAAAAAATTGATGAATTAGAAAAGAAGTGTCAAGCACAAATAAATAAAATTAGATTATTAAAGGAAAATGTGGATACTTTAGAACAAGAAACAAAACGTTGAAATCCTCTAATTCATTGAATAATAAAACTAGGTTTGATTTGAGTAAAACATATGATGGACAAAAGTCTCATGACAAATCTGGTCTTGGGTATAAGAAAAATTCAACTCCTTCAACATCAAACAACCCCCAATATGTTAAAGAGAAAGACAAACAAGTATAAATTCAAAAAGACATAAATGCAAAATACCAAAGGGTAAGAAATGCACCAAATTATGTATTAGGTATAGGTTTGCCAATAGCAAAGGTATCTCTATCTAACATGGTCAAATGATTCATATCTTAAGGAACAAACCGGTTGGAAATATGAAGTCAAAAATAAAAATCATATCCAATACGGTACTAAACTTTATCAAAGATCAAGGATTGTCTTTCAACAACGAATCAAAAATATACAAATCGAATTTCAATTATTTATATGAACCTAAGAATCAAGTTAAGGATTTAAAAGTAGATTTTCAAGCTCGATTTGTGAAGAAACATGAAAACATTCCCACAAGTGTATTTTGTAACTATTGTTGTAAAACGGGACATATTTCATTAGAGTGAAAATTTAGAAAATAAAACAACAAATTAAATGTTGTTTGGGTATCTATGATCAAGGTATAAATATTTGATTGCTATAATTCTCTCATGACTCAAATCATCACACATTTAGGGGAGCTAAATAAATGAAATGTTAGAATTAAATTAATGATTAATTTAATTTCCCCTAATAACGTTGCACGTTGCATCCCACTGCTCCGTCGTTGCAAGCCACATGACGTCGCTTCGTCGCAATAAGACACATGACATCGTTATGCCGCTCCCCTACTGCATGTCGCTGCTCCGCCGTTGCACGTTGCATGACATTGCTCCGCCATTGCACGTTGCATGATGCCGCTTCGTTGCTGCAACCGTATGACGCTGCTTCATTGCTGCAACCGTATGACGTTGCAGGCCGCATGGCCTCGTAAGACGACACATGACACTGTTGCACGTCGCTCCGCTGCTTCACGCTTCACCTTGCTCCGCTGCTTCACGCTTCACCTTGAGTTTTTAATTTGATTCTTTCGATAAAAGTTTCGAATAGAAATTGATTGTATAATTATATTTTTATTTTTTATGTAAAAACACATTCATTTTAAATAAACGAGAGTTTCGATAATTTAATTATAAAAAATGGATAATATTACTTATCATATAAATATTATTCGTTATTCGTTAGTTATATAATAGTTTTAATGAATAAAAGTAGAGTGCGCGCCAAAAAAAGGTGTAATTAATATCAATTTGAAACGGGTACGGAGAGAGAAACCCTCCATGACCCGACCCGTACCATTACATTGACATTTATGTTATTTGGATACTTCAAATATTTTATTGTATCCGTATCAGATACTTGTTACACCCGTATCCGATACAATTCGCATGTGATACTTCAAGTTGTTATTTGGGTGCATTTTTTAGTTGTTACTTCTGCATGTTGTCGTAAGGTTGAAATCACTTTCTTTTAAAAGACATATTACCAATATATCTTATTACCTCTTATGTATAATAATAATTTTTATTATATATATTTACTTATATGTTATTTTTCAATGTATTATATTACTTAAAATTTAATATATATTAAATGATATGCGTATCTAAGATTTTTAAAATCGCTGTATCATTGCATCCGTATCGTACCCGCACCCGCACCCGCACAGCACCGGCACTCTGTGTGCAACATAGATTGACACCCTAGCGTTGCAGCATCCTGACCTGGTACATGGCTCCAGCGTACTTTGTCTTCAACACCCCTCCCGATTGCTTTTTCTTTCCCTCGCGCACTCTCCTTCCCTCATTTCTCTCTTCATTCGTCAGCTTTTCCCAGGTAAATCGCACAAAGCGAAGAACTCTCTCCACTTCTCCTACCAAGTCTGCTCCGCCTCCAGCGTCGTCCTCCTCGGCGGACCCACCACGAGATCTGGTGGCCTCGCAGGTTCCTCTCTGCTCGGAAAGGTACCATCAACGAGACTTTATGCTTAGATTTTATTTGTCAATTTTGAATGTTCCGTACTGTACTGGCACAGATAGGTCTGAGATAGCTTTTAGATAGATAAAGAGAGTTTCAGTGTGGCAGATGTTGTTAAAATTAATCTGTCAGTACTAAGTGTTTGTCTTAGACTCTTAGTTGCTATTAGAGAGCTAATTTCTTGCTAAACTAGTACCTGTACCTGTACTGCTATAGTTCCAGTATATTCAAGACTTGATTGGTTTGGGGTTAAGTTATTGAGTGTTTTTTTTCACTTCCATCAATTTGTAGCTTATTGGTTCAATTTAGTCGTAGAACATGCTGTGCACTTTCTTGGCTGTGTAAGCAATTAATTTTGAGAAGGTAGAGCATGATTTGTAGCTTATTGGTTCAATTTAGTCGTAGAACATGCTTTATTATCTGAGAGAGTTCATATGACAAGGTCTTTTGAAAAAATTAAACAAAGCAAGAGTCGATAGCCTCATTGTGCTGCAATTTCCAATTTCTGGATTTTAGTTCCTTTTACTTAACTTTAAAACTCAGTTTCTTAAAACTAAATCAAGAACTTTCTCCAAGTGCTTCATTTATGTGCCTCTTGTATATATTGCTCTCTGTATGTTTCTCATCCATCTAGATTAGGTGGTTTGGCCAGATCTTTAAGGAAGTTTGATTTACATAATAGGCTTGTTTAGTGATGAATGTTCATTGAAAATTGGTCAATCAGTAAATGAAAGCATGGAGATGGAGCAAGATATGGCAGAATTTGACCAGCAAATGGTTCGTGGTAATGGCATCAATGGCCCCACCAAGTAAGACAACAGAAAATCTACTGTTTTGATTTTTGCTTCATTGTTGTTTGTATATGGATCAATTTGAATTTTAGAAATATTCCTCTAGCACAATTGCACATTACCACAAATCATATAACAAAAAACTTCTTTTATTGAATTTTAGGCAGTGCTTATTGACTACCATTTAAACCTAGCTGATAACAAATCATATAACAAAAAACTTCTTTTATTGAATTTTAGGCAGTGCTTATTGACTACCATTTAAACCTAGCCGATAATGCATTTACTTTAATTGATGTTGATTTGTTTTCAAGTTGAGGCTTACTTGAGTCTCAATTGAGGCACTTTTTGAAGATAAGGGTAAATTTGATACAGTTGTGGATTAAGTCTCAATCACTTTGTTGCACAGTTGAGATCTTTAGAGCTCACTAATGTTGAAGTTATGCAAAATTGCAAAACTCAGGAAAAGCAAAATTGAAATGCAAATTTTCTTGTCCGTGTAAGCAATTAATCTTCTGTTTTTATTTGCTTAGATGCCGTCAGTGTGGGTTGAGCTCGATACTTACATCATATATGCGCAGTGGCCCAGAGGGAAGACGAACCCTTTGCAATGCTTGTGGAATTGCATGGAGAAAGGTAGTCTTTTGTGCTCGTGCACATTCTTGTGCAAACACGTGTGCAGCATTTCTCTCTACATTATTTACCATAGTCAAGTTCATTGCCATCCTACATCGATTGTACTTAACTAAGTGGTTCATACAATGGGCATTTCTGTCCTTTGCTTCCATCTTATACATGCTGCTAGAGACATGTCTGGACAAAACTACTTTTTTACTGATGTTTATTGAGGGCTTTATATGTGTAGTTGAGCCTTAAGCTGCAAAATTTAAGTACTGGATGTTGTGGTCCCAGTACATGCTGCACAATGGACACCATCTGTCTTTAATCTAGGCACATCTTCATCACTTGATCTTTATCCCAAACAAGAATGAACAGTTTGGATGCTGTTTTTCTATTATTTCAGTTGCATATTCCAACTGATAGCAATGTAATATTTTTAGAGTGGAAATCTATTGACAATTGATGACTTCACAATCATGACAATATGAAAATCAACAGCATTTTAAAAAACGAAAAAAATTTAAGACACTGTTGAACTGATAGATTGATTATGTTTCAAATTCCATCCAATTTAAGTGTCATTTGATATTCCATGAAAGACAAAATCATCTAGACCTTCGCAAACTATTAATGAATTGTATTACTTCTGTGAAATGGCATCTTTTTTCATGTGCATTAGTGCATGATATACATGTAGTATAATTCCCATTTGAAATGTGAGATTTCAAAATTATAAATTATTTTTATGATATTCAAGGTTGTCCAGTTAATCCGATGTCAATGGATCCCCCACCCTAATTTTAGTTATGTACTAGCTTATTCATCGGTTGCCTAATAGTTTCTCAAGTTTGCCAGTCCATTCATCAGTTCAATTAATATTAATTTTTGTATTAAGCAGTTGAACTGAAAGGCTGCATAACTTCTACATGTTTGCCATTTTGAATTTGTAAAATAGAAAATCTGCACCACGTATGACCCATATAATTTTTATTGTTTATATTAGTTGTATATCAGAATTGGCAATTTATACTTTAGTTAACAAATAGTTTTTATACCAGGATGGGTGAAGCTTATTCCGTAAGTAAGAGATTAGATTTTTTATTAAATCGTAACCATAGAACCTATCAAAATATTTTTAAATCCCGGGTACTTTTTGTCAATGAAATATCACTGATGTAAAGCTTGGTAATGACAAGGGAGTTGAAGAAATCAAGAAAATTAACTGTCGAAGTTGATTTTTTTCATTTTTTGTTTTCTATATCCATTAATATTAATTGCAAATTACAATATGCAGGGAAAACTAAGAAAACTTGTAGCTTATGAGAATGCTCATCAGGATCCCGAAAGTTCAAGACCTGTGCCACCTGAAATTAACATGGAATTTGAAAACGAAGATAAGGCATATGAATTCTACAACAAGTACGCGGGTTTGACTGGGTTCAGCGTGCGCAAGCGCTGGATTGGTAAGACCTCTGCCAATATGATCAGATCTGTAACCTTAGTTTGTTCCCGTGAGGGTTTTAAGAAGGACAAAAAGGGCTATGGAGAGGTGAAGCGCCCAAAACCCGAAACTCGTATTGGTTGCCATGCTCGCTTGAGTATAAAGAGGACGCCCAATGGAACGTACAAGGTGACAGAGTTTATAGCAGAGCACAACCATCCACTTGCACCATCTACAGCTTTGCATTTGCTAAGGTCCCAACGAGTGCTCTCTAATGGGGGTAATGCTTCTGCACCTGACTCAAATGATGAGCCATCTGAATTCACGAGAAATCTCAATTTTTTCCCATCAAGCTATCCCGTGTCTCTTAGGTCGAAGCGAACCAGGGATATACAATCAGGTGATGCTAAAGCTATCATGAACTATCTACAAAGTATGCGATGCAGAGACCCATCGTTCTTCAGCGCATTTCAACTCGACGAAGATGACAAACTGACGAATGTGTTTTGGGTCGATGCAAAATCAATTCAATTTTTCAAATATTTTGGTGATGTGGTTTGTTTGGACACAAGTTACAAGTCAAATGGGTACAGCAGACCCTTTGTGCCCTTTCTCGGCTTGAACCACCACAGGCAAGTTATTATAACTGGTGCAGCATTGTTGTACGATGAAACAGCTGAATCTTTTAGATGGTTGTTGGAAACATTTAAGATTGCAATGCGTGGGGAGAAACCAAAAGTACTTGTAACAGACCGAGCTATGGAAATAGGTGAAGCAGTTAGTGCAGTGTGGTCTGATACATGTCACCTTGTGTGCCCATGGCAGGTGCACCAAAGTATGGTTAAGAGCCTTAGTAGTGTTATTCAGAGTAATCGTGGATTTCTAAAGGAATTTACCAGGTGCATTTATGATATAGAAAACGAGCATGAATTCGTCTCTGTGTGGCATGAGATGCTAGATAGGTTCAACCTCACCCAAAATGAGTGGCTTTCGGAGCTTTTCATGGAGAGAGAAAGGTGGGCCCAAGGTTATGTCCGGCATATATTTTGTGCGGATATAACAAGTAGTTTGCGAGCCGGAACCTTGACTAACTTTTTAAAGAGGTACTTGTGTGTGCAAACCGACTTGCTCACCTTTTTCAAGCACTATGAACAGATGCTAGATGAACTGAGATTTCTGGAACTGCAAGCTGACTTCCGAGCAACTCAGAGTGCAGCGAGGGTCCCGCCATCAAAGATGCTCAGGCAGGCAGCAGAGACATACACACCAGCCGTCTTTGAGATATTTAAGAGGGAGTTCGAGGTGTTCCTGGATTGTATGCTTTACAACTCAATAGAATCAGGGACAGTTTCAGAGTATCGCATAGTTGAAAATTCTATCTGTAAGGAACAGTATGTAAGGGTAGATTCATCTGATTGGTCAGTAGTGTGTACCTGTAGGAAGTTTGAGTTTGTTGGTATCCAGTGTGGCCATGTGTTGAAGGTCTTAGATGTGCACAATGTAAAAAGGTTGCCTGAGAGGTACTTTTTGAAGAGGTGGAGAAGGGATGCCAAGTCTGAAGGGCCATCAACAGAAATAACAGTAATTAGGAATTGACAGCTACTAGGAAATGGTATTAGTAGGGCTGTACACAAAAACTTGTAACCCGTTTTACCCGTTTAACCTGTCCGAACGAACCTGTTTTTTTATCGGGTTGAGGTATCATCGGGTTGGATACGAGTTTTGATTTTGGTAAATCCGTTATTATGGGTTGGGTCATGAGTTTGCTCTTGATAACCCGGCTAAACCCAAACTCAGTTGTTTACTCATATCTTCTTAAAGTTGCAAAATCATTTGCTATTGTTCAACACAAGATATAATAGTTTTAATATTGATGGTTGTAGAATAAAAAAGAAATCATCAAAAAAATTTGTCGGTCAAACTTGTTTTTTAAAAGCTAGAAGTGATTTAATAAAACATCATGTTAGATTTTTTTTCGTAATTAAAATAAACATTCATTTTTTCATTTGCACAAGTCACAACATAAAGTCATCATTTGCATCATAAGAATTCAAGACTAAATTTAATTAATCTCTAAATATAATTTATAAGTAACCAAATATTAAATTATTTTTATTTTATTTTTGTTGTATTTTTATTTATGCACAATCGAAATTACAACTCGCATAATTCGTATAATTCGTAAAAACTCGTATATAAAAAAAAGATGGGTTGGGTTGGGTTATGGATAAGCTAACTTAATAAATTTTTTAACTTGATTATATCGGATTGGGTTGAAAGTTTAATTAAAAAATAATTAATTCGTTCGTTGTACACATCTAGATAAGGTTGCAAGTATTGCCATTCAAGATAGAAACTAATGTTTGATGATGTTGTTTTTTTGTCTGTTAGAGTAGAGAACACGGCTTCATTTTTTTTATTAACACGCTCGTAGGCTTTCATTAAAATACAACAAAGTCTGTTTATACAAGTTCTACCCCTTCCACGGAATACATTCTCCCCATATGGCCATTTATATTACATCCAAAATAAGTCAAACACATTCCCTCAAAACACATTTTTAGGTAATCATATTTGTTGTATTTAAACAAAACATGACACAATAGACAGTTTCACATCACACCAATTCATAGTAACCTCAGACCTCTTAACTTGACATTAGTTCTTGTCTAGTGATGATACTAGTGTCTTTGCTTCTCCTGATGTTATTTGCTAGCTTGTGTGCTTCATGTACATGATCCCTCCCAATGTAAGAAAAGGTGATATTATGAAGAGAGCTACTCCTCTGAATCGCCTCATTCATCACTTGCCTTGCCATCATTGAGTTTATATCCTGCATAATTTTTGTGTTAATAGCTTGCATAAGAATTTTACTATCAGAATATATGATTGTTGTTAAGTTGGCCACTCCATTTTGCTGGATTTCTTGGATTGATTTAAGTTTTGTAGCTGCCTCTGTTGTAAGTGGATCAGGAGAATTAATTTTGTAACACCATTGGAACATAATACGATCATCATCCTGGTAAATTATGCCGCTATGGCCCCTGTTCCACTTGTGTCCCAGGACCCATCTATGCAAATCCTGAGATTGTGATTTGTATTCTCTGAATTTATCTTTGGTTTTGGAACTGGTGGCAGTGCTTGGTGTCCTCGTGTTGAAACGTAATCCTGGATAGCTTGATATATGTTTGATATGGTTGTTTCTATGTTAATGCTCTGCCCTTCAAAAACAAATCTACACTGAGATTTCCAAATGCTCCAGCAAATCAACATGAATTGTGCTGCTTGTTTGGTGGAGAGTATTGTGAATATAAGATTGAAAATTTGAGTAATACCATCTTGGATCTCGTCTGATTTTATTCTCAGTGGGCTTGAGAACCATATTGCTCTTGATGCTGGACACTGAAAAGCATGTGTTGTTGTTTTCGGATATGAATTACATATTTGGCACTGTGGATTTAGGTTCGGCATTATTGTATTCAATTTTGATGCTATTGGGAGAATGTTATGTAGGATTTTCCAGATGAAGGTTTTGACTCTAGGGGAACGAATTTGTTTTTCCAAAGTTGTGTCCATATTTGTCTTGGTATATGACTTGTCTGTTGTGATGGTTGTGTATATCCCTTTTGAGCTGCCAGACATTGATATCCTTCCTCTGTGTTGTACAACCCATTTTTATTGTGTTTCCAAACAATAGTACATTCCTGTTCATTCTCATGTTTGTTGTCTAGAGCTGTGATTGTGAGATGAGGTTTGATAACATCCCTCATCTTGAGTATATTCCTCCAGAAGGGACTACATCTTTGATGCTTCCCTAATTCTCATATGTCCCTTTTGGTACAATATTTTCCCCTTAGTATCTTAACCCACAGTTTGTCTCTATTGTTAACTAATTGTCAAATGAGCTTCAAGAACAAGGCTTGATTTACTAGGTGGAGATCTTTCATGCCCAATCCTCCTTGTTCTGGTGCCCTACATAATGCAAACCATCTGATCCCTGCCCAATATCTCTGCTTTCCATGTTTTCCCCACGGGAATTTTGAGATAACTGATTGTAAGGCCTTGTAAGTTCTATTATATAAGATCTAGGTGGACTATAGTATATGTGCAATGCCTGTAACACTGAGTTGATTAAGACTATTCTTCCAGGCATATATAGGTTTGAAATTTTCCATGATGACAATCTTGTAGAGAGTTTTTCTACCAGCTGCTTGTGTGCCCAATTCTGACTGTTTGACTCTTGCGATATTACCACTCCCAGGTATCTTCATCTGTTGTTGCCATTTTGTGCCTCGTATTGACCTTGGATACACACTCTTGAGGTGCAGTTGATGCAATTGAGGTTGGAGATTGGAGAGGGATAAGAGTGTTTTGGTTTGCGAGTTTTTGGGTAAAAGAGGTTTTTGGATTAACGAGAAGATGGGACTGTTGAGTGTCCCAGTTCATTAAGCGGTTGTGTCTCTTAGGCTGATATGCCACGTGTGTGTTAAGTGGAGTAATAATGATGTTCTCAGACTGAAAATGTGATATCTCAGGATTTGGCACAGATTTCATGATAGAACAATGCACTAGATCGTTTGTGGACTGTTTTGATATTTCACAGCGATTTGCAATGGTTACTGGGCCCGGGCCCAAAATCCCTTTGCTCATATCAATACTTCCTTTATGTTTTAAAATTTTGGAGAATTCTCTGAGACCTGATTCTGTGGCGAACTGTGTAGAAGTTTCTGAACCGACTTCTCATCTTCTGCTAACTTGGGTGGTATCGATGTAAATGGTATGTGGTGGACTAGTAATGGTGTCAGTTCTCTTGGATTTTCAGTAGTAGAAGGAACTATGTGATGTCAGTACTGATGAGAAATTGTGATGGGTGAATGTGCTCCCCCTCGGGATGCTAGTGGTGCTTGAGTTAGGTTGTTCGCCTCATGCTTTCCAATTAGATCTCTTCTTCTTGCCTTGTCCATTTCGTCTTCTTCATCATCCTCTGAGCTTCTCCAATCTGGTATGTCATCGTCGAGATCATCCCCATCTAAGTCATCAGTGTTTGGAGCATTGGTAAAATCTCCTTTGATAACTATAATGCGACACCATTTTTGTCTTCCATTGTATCCCACTCCTACATATTTCGGAATGTCCCAGGGATCATCAATGGTAATATCGGCTTTCGTATAACTTCGCTCCATGGTTGGAAGATTATTTGGGTTAATCTCAGTCAGAATTCTCCCAAAGCCGCAATCACCCTGCTGAAATACCTTTCATTCCAACATTCTAGTGGGAAATTCAGAATTCTAATTCGAACTACATATTTGTTTTGAATACACGTTTTGTTTCATCGTTGGGATAGTAATTTCTGGATTCCCATTTATGGAATTCGCCCCATGCCTGTAGAGCCTCTATAGCCTTTGAGGGATACAAATGATGTACTTCTTCCAAGCAGTTCTCCAAGCTTGGTAATCTAATTGATATCCTCCAAAATGGATTGCCAAAAACTCCCTTACTGGAGATAGGTCACGAAGGAGGGTGGTGCATTCATCGATATCAGTTACCAAAATGGCATGCTCTAATTTTTCCTTGACATCCCAAAACTCCGGGTCAGTTTCACATTGAAGATTAATCTTTTTGACCAGTGGGGTAAAGATTTTACCTCCTCTTGGCATGGTAGGAGAGTGTACTGTCGTGGTGATTAGAATAGTAGAAGAGATTGAAGGAGAAACCGAGTAGAGAGGTTAGGGAAAGAAAAACAACAAGAGAGGAATTGAGAGGAAGGAAGGCAAATCGCCTAGAGAGAGAGTCGCCTAGAGAGTGCTGGGAAGAGATGGGTAACATTGCTTCATTAAATTAATTAACATGTAGCTCTTCTAGAGATGTATCAATTTGTTTGTATTTTTCTGTTCTCTTTAGTGCAACATAGCTAATATTCTTGCTGGGAAATTCACACTCAAATAACATTGCCGCTGTCTTTCTTACATGGGAGTATTTATATTTTGATTTGCTTGTTCATGCTGCAGCAAGGAAATCATAGTATTTTGGAAAGCATATATAGATTCAGGAGCAAATGTGGGTAGCTGATTCACTCTAAATTTTTTTTGAATAAATGATTAATTTTGAAAAAAATTCAAATTAATTATGTATTCAATTTTTTTTAAGAAAATATGCTTATAATTTAAAAAATTAAAAAAAATGTATTATTTTGAACCATTCCGAAAAAATGGTAAATTTTGAACTATTTTTGACAAAAATTCTGAATCCGCTCCTATATAGATTAACTTGTGTTCAAGTAATAATCGATATTATTATTTTTGTATATTACAGTAAGAAAGATTAGGGATTGTAATGGATCAATTAGAATTGGATTTGTGCTAGTCCTAGACGCGACCCTCCCATTCGTTTGGCCCTTGTTAGACAATATACATTCTCAACATGTTGATAATATATTGGTTAACGTAGAAGCTAGTGATATGTTTGTTACTGTAGCTTCTATATGAACGACAAGGGCAGATTTATATATGTAGTGTCAGGAGAGGGGCAGTTGTCTTTCTCTAGAAAAAAATTTGCAAAATATTTCTATGTATTTATACAATTAAATTTTTTGTTGTAAAATAATCATGTATATCTAAAAATATGTTTTATTTTGTCTCCGTTTGAAAAAAAATTATAGATAATTATGATTTTTTTCGTTGGATTTTCCTTCAACACGTAGCGCCTTTCTCTCTTCTATGTGCCGAGTTCTGGGAGGTGCTTTGGACACATTAATTTTTTCTCTGAACACTCTAATTTTGTTTTAAAGACAAAATTATCCCTGAAGCGTTTTTAATTTCATCACCTCTCTTTTACCCATTCTATTAAAAAAAATAGGATGCTCAGGTACTGCTTAGATTACAATTTACAAAGCAGTGTATTGAATGATGCTTCTCTTCAAATGTAGAAGCAACAAAATACTTAATTTACACTGTACTAAACAACAAAATAATTACATAGGATGTATGCTTGGATGGACTAATGCAAGAATATTGACATTAGAATTAGTTGGTAAATATTGTCTCCTGTTAGTTTTAATTCGAATAGTGCTAAAATAATGTTTAATTTATGTATTCAAATTATTGAGAATAATGTCATGTCCAGCACTGATGGTCAGTGCCATCGCCGTTACAACTAAGGTCACAGATTCAAGATTCAACAAAAACAAGAGAGAAGTTTAGCACCTTAAAAGAATTAAGCGTGAAAGCAAACATCTAATATAAAAGAGTCTTATTTAAAAAAACTACTAATATATTTTATTATATTTCCTATTTATTTCAAGAAAACAATTTTTTATTTCATGTTTGAATTTCCTAGTTAATATATTAATCGTTATTTTAGTAGTCGCAAATTTATTTACCAAAAATTGATTATGTAAATAAATTTATTTCCTAGTTAATATATATTGAATGACCAGCTAAAATTGAATGAAAGATGTTCTGAAACTTGAAGCATTAAAATAGTAAACTAGTCTAGAAAGGATGCACACATTTCAATCCTCGTTCGCTAGATAATGGTGGGCTCGCACTACTGTCATTATTATACCGTTTTTTTAGGACAGCACTTATATGATCTACTAATTGGAGTCACGTTGGAGTATAATTAAGGTTTCATCGATAGAAACTTTTTTGGTATTAATCTGTTGTGCTTGACCAATATCGACTGAAGAGATTGGATGGTATACTACGTGTTCAAACGCGCTCTGCGCATATACATTAGACATGAAATATTATTATCACTCGGCGCAAGCATGAAAATCAACGAAAAAGGAAATTGGTACTGTTGCGAATGAGAAATGGAGAAGCGGTGACACCGTCTTCTTTACTGGAAGACGAAATACAGAGGACACACGTCAACCATCCGAACAAACACACAGTGAGCGGTAGAAGAAATCGACAAAAAAGTTTCGCACTGTTGCGAATGGACAGTACAACGCGTCAACCATACGAAGAAACACGCAAACAAAGATAGAAAAAATCGTGAAAAAAAATCTGCCAAAAAAACAAAAAGCTACGCAAAAAAAATAAATGGCACTATTTTTTTCTCTGTGAACCAAGGGGGTTCAGCAGGAAAGTATATTTTCGTCGTGCACCTGCAATTAATTCCAACATGTGGCAGTAAAGAGACAGCGGTGAGTAGCTAAGTAGTACGTACGCGCTCTTCGCTGCTTGCTTTGCCTCTCAACAATATGCATAAACTCCACCTACAACACGTGGCAGCAGGCTGCTTGCTTTGCTTCTCAACAATATACATAAAACTCCACCTACAACACGTGACAATAGCAAAAAAAACACTGTTCATTCAGATGTTAGACAATGATATAGTTTAATTTATCCAATGTTTTTTATTGGCATGCTGATTTTTATTGGTCCTTTTGTTATTATGGTAATTTTTATTGCGTTATATATAAGTTTAAGACATTTACGATGGTTAAGGTTAGGTACATTTATGAATGTATTATTAATTGTCTATTTATGATTTAAATCATGGAATAAATTAATTACACATTCTTTTTATAATAATTAATTAATTTATTATTCTTCTCTCCTTAAGAAGAGAGACTGTATGATTTGTTGATCCAATAATTTAAATAATGATTGCACAATCAAATTATGCACTCGTGGATACTTAACTCTCTCGCCACTTAAAAATTCTCTATTTCAACTGACTCTTTTCCTATCTAGTGTAGTGGTGAGGCACAAGACCTCCATGGTGGATGTTTGAGGTTCAAGCTCCGTCAAAGCTACTTTTAGGGAGAGTTTTTAAGTTTATTTTCTGCTTTGTTTGTGGATGTGTGTGTTGTAAACCTACAAGCAATGAATCAAAAAAACAAATTGGCTCTTTACAAAAAAATTTAAATATACATTAAGATAGTTGGGCCTATGCGTGATCCGTGTCAAATTTTTTATTTATTATTCGTGTGCTTACAACACACACAAACTCAAACTTGAAAATAAGTTGAAAAAATTTCCTCTAAAAGCAACTCTTACTGGAGCTTGAACCCAAACCTCCTTCATGGTGATGTGTGTCAATTTATTTCTTCTACACCAGTGGTACAATTAAAATCAATTTGTAGTGATATGTATTAACAATTGATTAATATTTTTTTGGATATGTATGGATTTTTGAAACCCAACATCTATTTTTAAATATCTCTTAACGGGATGCGAATATTTTGCTCACGGAAAATTAAATTCATTACTTCATTGAAATATTCACTATATTATTAAACTATTTGCTTAACAATTAATTTATCAATTATAAAATAACAACTGATGTCAATTAATTATAATAAAAATAATAAGAATACATATATCTGACATTAATGATCACTTTCATTGATGTAAATACCACTGTGTTTTGATATAAACTAAAAAGACACATGGTTCCGTCATTATTAATGCCTTCTCTATATAAAAACAGCTCCGTCACTATTTATCTATGCTTTTTCTGTAAAAAAATGTATCTGAAAAAATTTCAAAATTTTTTTTCGAAAAAAGTTCAATTTTTTCAATAGCGAAAACACTATTCTCTTAAATAGTAAAACACTATTACTTGACACTGTAAATTATATCGTGCCAAGTCATGGAACAATAAAATATACTATAGATAGAGGCGCCATATGGATTGGGGAACGAGATCTTCTACCGCGCGACACCGTCACTTTGTGTGCCGCGCAGCAAATCTCGGCCTTTAATTTGCATCAAGATTCGTGCAAGCTAAACTTTATAATATTAGACCCCCTTGAATCAAATCTGGATCGTCCGTAGATGACAGCGCAGTAAATCTGGGCGGTCCGTCGGTACCGCGCGGTAGAGGAATCGGGTCCATGATTGGAGGCGACCAAGCGGTTCCCTACATTTTCGCTAACTTCTAATTCACTCAAACTTGAGATTTTGTTTTGAGACCTCTCCCTCTTAACTTCTTTTGTCTGGGTAAAGACGTAGGGTCCGTTTGGCAAATCAAAGAATAACGTCAGAATAGTGGAATTAGAATAGTAAAAATAGAATAGTGTGGTTTTGGAAGAGTGGTAGAAGAGTGGTATTCTTGACTATTCTGAAGAGAAAAATTGTCGTTTGGCAAATGTCAATTGGAATAGTAAAAATAATGATAGTTATGATAATAAAATAATAATAATGATGAAATATTATAATTCTAATAAAAATAATAATATAACAAATAATGATAAATAATAATAATAAATAATAATAATAAATAATAATATAATAATAGTAATACTAATAAAATAATAATAGTAATAGTAATACTAATAAAATAATAATAATACTAATAATAAATAATAATAAATAAGAATAATAATAGTAATATAATAATTATTATCGTAAATAATAATAATGATGATGAAATATTATAATACTAATAATGAATAAAATAATAATATTGATGAAATATTATAATGCTAATAAAATAATAATAATAATAAAAAAATAATAATAATAAAAATATATAATAATAATTATCATAAATAATAATAGAATAATAATAATGATGAAATATTATATACTAATAATAAATAATAATAAATAATAATGAATAATGAATAAAATAAAATAAAATAATAATAATAATGATGATGAAATATTTTAATACTAATAAAATAAAAATAATAATAAATAAGAATAATAATAAAATATAATAATAATATAATAATAATTATCATAAATAATAATAATGATGAAATATTATAATACTAATAATAAATATAATAATAAATAACAATAATAATAAATAATAATAAATAATAATGAATAAAATAATAATAATGATTAAATATTATAATACTAATAAAATTATAATAATAATAAATAAGAATAATAAAAAATATATAATAATAATAATATAATAATAATTATCATAAATAATAATAAAATAATAATACTAATAATAAATAATAATAACAATAACAATAATAATAAATAATATAATAATGAATAAAATAATAATAATAATAATAATGAAATATTATAATACTAATAAAATAATAATAATAATAATAAAAAATATAATAATAATATAATAATTATCATAAATAATAATAAAATAATAATAATGATTAAATATAATACTAATAATAAATAATAATAACAATAATAATATTAATAATAATAATAATAATAGTAATGATGAAATTTTAAAATACAATAAATTTGATTAGTTAGTCATACGGAACAGTGTATTTCGTTATTCCATCTATATGGTGGTATTTCAGAATAGCCTATTTTATCACTATTCTATTATTTTGAAAACATGTTTGACACTTCCTAATTCCGAAATAGAGCTCTATTCCGAAATAGTGGTGGTTGGCAAACACACCTGTACAGTCATATTCAGTCTCATAGAGGATTAGAGGTAGCGTGTAAGTATTTATGTTTGTTGTCATTACTTGAACGTTTGAACGACTTTGCTAATTAAGTAATAGTGTTCTGCAAAATAAACCAAAGCAACTGAAAATGTTTAAAACCAGCAATAATCAGAAAAAAAATCATCGAATACCATGGTAACCAAACCAGATCTTGTACCGCGCAGCAAAATATTTTGCATGCTGTGCAGTAAATTTCAGTCTTTGATGATTCGTACAAGCTAAATTTTATAATATCAGATTTCTTTGAATCAAATCTGAATCGTCCGTTACTTACAGCGTAGAAAATCTTAGACGTTCACAATAGAGTTAACGGCCGTAACAATGGCAGTAGTTGATAAAATTTGAATGCTGGAATTTGAATGAGGTAGTTGGATTTTTTAATATTCTATTATGTAGGACCCACCCGCGATAAAAACAACGACAACACGATACGGCAGCGGATTCTTCCATGTAGAAATTTCTGTGAACTTTAGAATTTATTCTAAGATCATAAGACAATAAATGTAGACCACCATAATTCTTCAAAAGAAGATAATTGTAAAGAACATCCAAAATAATTGTAAATATTAAATAATTTCCAAAATATCTTTGATGAGGACATTCATATATTGTATGAATAGATGATCCATAAAAACACAAGAGATATCACCCCTCCATTCGTTAACAAATACTTCTCTCTTCTATTGATTCTATTATTAAAGCTAATCAAATAAAAGCTTTAACCTTTAAAGGCACTTTTAGACACCAATTAATTGATTTAACATGAGTCAGAATCCCTCTAAATTTTAAAACTAAGTATAATTTGTTTCTCAAAAAAGAACAAAGTATAACCTATAAACAGTGAAAACTCCAGCAGAATTGAAACCCCAGACGACTCTAATCCGTATCCTCTGAAATGGTCAGTCATTTCAAAACAGAAATGTGCAGTTTTTGTGTGTCGGTACTGTAGCAATTACTGTGCGAGCAGGATAAAATGCTGTAGCTGCGGTGAGAAATCAGAGGGCTCGTTGCCCATTTCAGTGACGTATTTCAAAGAATGCGAATTCAGACGACTCCATCTGTTTTGGAAAAAAAAATCAAAATTCCTGTCTTAATAACAAACTGGCCCCTCTAATTAAAGGAATTCTTTATTACCCCATTCACTAAAGAAGAAGACGTCACGTCACCAAAAATAATTTAGAAGTGTCAGAATCTTCAAAGAATAAAAAATCAACTTTATAGATAAAAATGTCTCTACAAAAATGTTAATTGTGTACGATTGTGTTCGAAAAATTTCAAAATATTAACTCCGCGATGAATGAAATGTGGCGAAAATTTCTTAATTACAATTATAACTCTTTTACATTACCGGAAGAAGTAATTTTAGTTTTTATTAAAAAACTTACTTTACAGGACCATAAAAAAAGAAATTTTCTTAATGAGAGTATAATTCCAATAATATAAAGAATCGGACCTTGCTATAGTGCCCCTTGTTTTGCCCCCCACAGTGCCCCT
>CAXKVX010004631.1:0-21517 GCA_964058865.1 Eleocharis quinqueflora
TTTTAGAGAAGTACCTGTCAAATTGTGTGAAAGAGGATAAAATTAATGACAAGTGGTCCCTAAAGAAGTCCTTGAAAAATGAGGTAATATGATGATGCAACTATCAAGGTTCAGCATCTAGCCCTTATATTAAGTAAAACCTGTGCCAGCTACCAAGTGTTCACTGACCTTTGACATGATGGAGCTCCTAGTAAATAGTTCAATAGAAATGGAAGTTTCATCATGTATTGACATATCTGCATCAACCATTTGCTCATATTACCTATCTCAATCTGTCCAAATATATATGTTCATCTCCATATTCACTATTGCAGAATTCTATCACTGACATATTTGCACATTTCTCTTTTCCTTTTCTGTCTTGGTATGTGGGGGAGGGGCAGGCCCAGGCACATTTGACTTTTCAAAATTGCTATTTAAGTTTAGTATTCTTCAACCGCATTGTTAAAAATTGAACAATAAGACAATGCAGTGCCTGGGCTTGAAGCTTTGGAAAATGAATATTGTGGACATTATTTTGGAAAAGGAATTTGTGCTTAATTATTTTCTTGGATCCTCCTCTCAGAAGGGGATTTTGGGTTGGCGGAACAACTTTAGGGAGGACAATCCATCTTTTTTTTATGAACTCTGTGCAAAGAATATCTGGCATTGATTAAGTTGTGGTTGCTACTGGAATATGTTGATGTATTTAACTGCTTGTTACTTTGTTCGGTATTTAAAACCAGTTAAATGAGGTTTTCTAGAAGAGGTGAAAGCTTCCATCTTCAATACTGTTTAGAAAATCTAAAACTCTAAAGTTCCATAATATGTATGTATTTACCATATGATGGGAACTGAATTTTAATGTGCATTATTGTAGGTTGTGAGAGCCTTGGATTTTCCTTGGAGATCAAGTTTTAATAGACTTGAAGTTAGAGAGTACATTGACCAATATGGGGAGAATGATGTCTGGATTGCAAAAAATATCTACTGGTGAGCAGTAGTAGCTTCCAAAAATAATAAAGATAATAACTTTCTAATTGTCTCACTTTTTAACAAATCCTGTTGATGCTTAGGATGTACAATGTAAACAATCCAAGCTATTTGGACCTTGCAAAACGAGACTACAACTGGCTTCTGTCCTTGTACAAGAAGGAAATCGATTCCATTCTAGAGTAAGCATCAGTACATACTTGCTAAGCTTTTGTTTATTTTTTATATGTTGAAAATGAGATAGGAGCGGCAGATGGGAAGAACGGAGTACACTACGTAAGGACCATGTGTATTGTTCTAGGATCTAATAGTTCTTCAGCCCACAGGTTAAAAATTTTGTTTCAGGTACCGAGCTTGATTTCTGGCTTAAAAGTGATTAAACTAAAACCATGGGATCTAATAATTCTTCAGCCCACAGGTTAATTTAGGATGCAAGATTGGGCCCACTGTTTTCCACTCATTTCTTGGTGAAATTAAAAAACAAGCATAAACTTGTCAATTACATGTGGCCTCCTAAATAGATTTGAACACTATCATCCATTTACAATTTTCTTAATGTTTTTCTGTTTAGATGGTGGAAGGCATGTGGTTTTGAGCATCGGTTGTTCGACAAAGTAGGCCCGAGAGAGACACATTTTGCAATTGCAGCAACACTGTATGAGCCTGAGTTCTCAGTTTGCCGGGTAGCCTACACCAAATTGAATTGCTTGGAGAACTTGCTCAGTGATCTTTTTGAATATCATGAATCCGACCATGACATCACAGTATTTTCTCAGGCAGTTGAAAAGTAAGTTATTTTATATTACAAGAAATTAATAAAATGGAGTAAATTACACATATGGTGCACAAGAAAGTGGAGCAATCTTTTGCTGAATGATAGATTAAATATGTTTCTGTTTAGATGGGATCCTCGATTGGCAATGTCGCTTCCAGCTTCACTGAAGTCCATTTTTGCAGCAACATATGACACATTGAATAAGACAGCTGAGCAAATAAGCAATGCTCAAGGACAAGACATGTTTACGTATTTGCATCGACTGGTATGTGATTTACTCTTGTATTCCCTCGATGTCCTTACAAAGCATGTTGCTTACAAGTTCTGGAAGTTCACAGTTCCTTACTATGGTTGTTGAATAATTAATACATGCTGTCTAAATATGTCAATAAGCATCTTGCATTTCGCGTATGTACTCAAAGTGTCTTACAGAACACTGAAGTTTTTCTTGTTCTTAATATCTCATATGCCAAAGACTTTGGAACTTGAACAATTTTTTGGAGGTCCCTATAACAATATTATCAATATTTATCTTTACTAATTAGTTTTGTATCTTGAAACTAAGCATTGGAGAGAAGGGCCAGTTAGAGACAAATGATTGTACCAGTACTTGTCAATCAATTATTCATGCATATCCAAATTGCAAGCTAGTAAAATTGAAGCAGTGGCCTACTTTGGTTTCCAATGAGGTTGTATCCTGCCCAAAGTTTTTTAGACATGTCTTAGTTCTGAGTTGTGACTGAACAACATAAAAAAGAATCCTATCATTTCGACCTTTCTGACAAATAATTCATCAGCTAAACATCTAACCTTCAGAAATTGGTTTTCTCTTAGAGAGTGCAACAGATAGAACACTACAAGAAAAGACGGGAGATGAAATTAATCAAGTCTACAGCATCATTTAATGATCATATGGAAGGATCCCAAAGAGACCTTGGAGTGGCGATAAGAGTGATCCCTCTGTTTCTTTTGGGCGAAAAAGTGAGGAAGTTTGAAATGAGATTCTTGGATGAAAACTCTGTCATACAAAAGCACTTGGCTTCATTCCTAGCTTTGTTTATTGATATCCAAAAGCACGAGGTACATCTGTCTACAGTTCAGTTATATTACCAAATGAAAATTTTACATAACTGTTGAAGTATAATAATCCGAAGAGCTTGCTTTTATGAAAATATAAGGCCTAGAACTACAATCAAAGCCTCGAGTACAAACAAAGCAAACCTGACTAAAGCAGAACTGATCTCCATAGTAGGCTTATGGTGTAAGACCTCTTTGTTTTAGACTATAATACCAGTACTCCAGACACTTTATCCTCTCTGTGGCTTGTCCTAAAACAGTTTGCAATAAAGATCTTCTGAACTGCTGCAACTCTGAGCACCTTTCATGAACAGTGGCAATTTAGATATCTGATGCTATTTTTCTTACAGAAATCCACAATTAAAAGTTATAACTAAGCTGGATTTGTCCACTATTTCAAAAAATATAATAGAAATCATTGTGCTGAACAACAAACAACAACAACAATGCCTTTATTCCCAAATAAATTGGGGTAGGCTAGAAATGAAACCCAATCTGAAAATGAAAATCATTGTGCTGAGATAAAGAAAATATATATATATATATATATATATATATAGATTCCTCTCCCATGCTGATTTGAGCTCAATGTTCAATATCCTCATTCTCCTTTCCTCAGAATATGGAAGTCAAAGAAGAACCAAATGCTATCAGTTTGTGGGCAAAGGAGAAGGCTTGCACAGAAGAGGAAGCGATGAGTTCACTACATGCAAAGATGGAGGAAGAATTAGATGAGTTGGTGCATGAAGTGCTAAAGCCAGGTTTGGTATCTCGCAATTGTCGGAGATTAATCCTAGAGCATGCCAGAATAACTCAATATTTCAAAAGATGTGAACTCAAGGATGCCACAGAGAGAAAAGAGATGATTAACAAGGATATTGCACGCATGTTCACTCCAATCGAAATTAGCGAATAAGGCAAGTTTGGTTGTAAAGTGAAGCATGTTGTACTATTTTATTATATTTTTATTTTTGTTTGATTGTGCAAGTTATAGAATAGAAGAAAAAATAGTTACATCATCGTGTACACAAAATATAAATAACGATGATAATGACGACAATTGTGAAACGATGATAGTAGTGTTGATCTAAGACTTGGAGCATTTTCTTTTCATTTTTTAATGGCGTCTTGTCTGTCTCTCTCACGTACATAGAAACCCAAATTGCCATAATGATGAGCTCAAGCCAATGTCAACAATGTCAGCACCACATCCTCATCGATTATGTCGTTTATAAGCTTAATTAAGAACAGAATCTGGTGATATTTGATGCGGTCGCCGGCTCCAATAAATTCCGAGTTGGGGTCTCAAACCAAATTGGGCTTGGCCCATTTCGATCAGTGTTGGGTCTCAAACCAAATTCGACAGCTGACTTGTTACATATCATGATTTGCTTTTTTGCTTTCGAAATGGGCCAAGCCCAATTTGGTTTGAGACCCCAACTCGGAATTTATCACAAAAAGCAAATCAAAACTGGAGGCTTTCTCATCAAAAGCCCAAGGGGTTTTTTTGGCAATACGTATCCAATTTAGAATGCAACTCAAACAGCAAGTTATGCTCGAGTTTCATTCCATAAATCATGATAATTCAGATGAACCTAATCACTTCGTTAAATAAAATCTGTAGTTATACACATCACAAAATTCGTCCTACTGTTCTTTGCCCTAATATAATTGACTCTGCTACAAGCAGGAAAAAAGAAGGGAGAATTTGTGCGAAAGAAAACACACAGCAAAACCCAACACTTAATAAGCAATCTTATCAATCTCGAACAATCCTGTACTTTTTTCCATCCTATGGATTCTTCAATGACGGCGACGGCGACGGCGCGGAATCGGGATAGTTCCCTGGCAATTGTAGCTGAGTCGACATGTTCGACCAACTCTGACCATGTATTTGTGCTTCGGCTTCACGAGGAAAGAAGGGAGTCTCAGGAGCACCTCGCACACACAGTCATTATCGACCTCCTTCAGCCACCGGCAGCATTCCTTGTTTGTACTCCATTCATGATGCCTTTTTTTGCCCTTTTTGTGTCTGATCAAAGGTGTTAGTAGTTAATTTTTACCCGCTGGTTTGTGAGAAATATTGACTTAATTCACCAATGGAGAACTATGTGGGTGTCCCACAAAAGGTGACCACTTACTTGCGTCTCCGCTTATGATGGTGGTGGTCATCATCCCCATGATTGTCATCATCACCGCCATGATTGTCATCACCGCCATGATCATCGTCACCACCATCGTCACTGCCACCATCATCGTTGCCACCATCATCGCCGTCGTCATCAGGAACATCATCGTGTCTACTGACATTCGTTCTACTAGCATTGGTTGGAACCAATGAATGAGAGAAAACCTCCGATAGGGCAGCACATGCTTGGTTAGCAGCAGAAACCTGCGTGTAGCAAAGTGGCCGGGTCGTTTGAGAGTCGATTACTTCCAGCAAGTTGGCCATGGCAAAGAAGAGAAGAAACCTGCGTGTACCCATCACCATTATTATGGATTTTGTTCATAGCATTTTAATTTTCTTTGAATCAGTTGCAACGCGGGTGGAGAAACGCTGGCTGCTGCTATTTATATATGGAGAGAACACTGGGTTGAAGAAATGCATGGTTCATGTCTTGGAAGAATTCCATGCATGTGGTACCCTATATCAACTTAATTATCAAGAAGAGTAGATATTAGTTTAGTTAAAAGGCGGGTAGGTGCCCCATGCTTAATGAATGAAAGCTCCAAACAATAATTAATTAGGAGTCTGATGCTCTTGCTCTCTAGTACAAACAGTTGCAAGTTTATTATTATTATTTCAATTAGTTAGAGGGGACGGAGATTGGGAGACTGTTAGTCGGATCCTATTACTATTACTATTATTATTATTATTATTTCAATTTTGTGCTTTGTTATATTCTCGGACAATATTATGATAGTCAAAAAAGAAAAGAAAAAAAGACTGTGTTTTGGAGTAATTTTAATTTCTATAATCTCAATCATATAATCATCCCCATTGCAATATTTTAATTATCATGTTCTTCACTAATTGTGATTTGTAATAGTCAGCCTTAATATTTCAATATTTTAATTTCAACATAAATATGTAAATGATGCCTTTTGTGATTACAAGATTTTGGTAATGGCTTAGTATATATTTGAATACCAAATTGTATAATTTTGGATCCAAATTCAAGATCTTGCATAAATTAGTTACCAAATATCTTATATCTATCCAGATTGGTAAACTGTGTCTTTTGTAATAAATGTTGAGGGACGATTATTTAATTTTTTTATAAAAATAATCAGAAAATTTATTCAGTAGGAAAATTATTCGAAATAAATTAGGCTGAAAGCAATATATATATTAGGTCATAGATCTAGCGGGGATTTAGTGGTGAATGCAACAAGATACAGGAGCATTGAATATTTGCATGTTAGTCGAAATAATGGAAAGTAGGATATGCATTATATATTTTGTAGGAAAAATATTCAATGACAGTCGATGTGAATTATAAGGGATTGTTGTATGTCCTTTTTAAATTGTGAAATTAAAACCTAGCAAATCTTTCTTATTAATAATTTGATAGCCTTTCTTATTTGATAGCATCAGAAAAAAGCTATATAAATAGTTCAAACGACAGACGACCATAACTGGCAGCTTAGCCTAAATTAAAGAAGAAAGAAAGAATCAGTATACATTTTGAGAATACATTTTGAAAAATGAAAGGCGTTCGTCTGGCACTCGTCTTCTTGGTTTTTCTTGTTGTAAGCCATGAATGTAAGTATGATATTTATGTTAATTTACATCGATCGATCTCTTCTTAAAATTGATGCTGAAGCTGGCCATTACCAGCTAATTAACTAAATCATGCATTCTATCTGTTGGTTATATTCATTAATTTAGAAAATGTTTTGTAGGCGGTAGATATGCGGCCGCGGCGGATGATTGTCCATGCCACAACGGAGTGAAGCCGTGTTATCCGCGGACTAGCAGCAGCTACTGCTGCCTTTCCGGCAACTCCCAGCCGATGTGCGCACCGTCCATGGAGTTGTGCAAAGCCTCCTGCCCATGTGTCGGCTGTCGTCCGCACCCGCCTCCGCCTCCGCCTCCGCCTCCGTCCTTCTAATTATAAGTGGCTAGCTAGTTCTTGTTTGGGAGATGCTAAAAATTACGGATGAAAGCAATGTCAGTTAAATTCATGCGATATATATATGTTGGTATCATTTGCTTAACAAAATTAAAAGAGTGATTTCATTTATGCTTTAATTCGGGTATTAATCTGCATTTTCTACGGAATATTGTCTCTAATTTGTCATTTGGAATGAATTAATAATGTCAATCATCACCCATATTGTGCATATATTTTGTTTGTTTTCTTTCTATCTATCAAATTTTGAAATCTCCTCAGATTCAAGTATTAAAGAAAACAACGCAACCATGAAAAATTGTCGAACGCAAAAAAGGAAATCATTATTACATTTCTTCCTAGTAAGGGTAATGTCTAATATTATATAAGAAACATTAACATTCAACATGAACATATTTCCAATGAAACTATTACATATATTCCACGATGTAGAAACATTTTGTATTAGAAACATTTTTTTAAGAAGAAACATTTTGTATTAGAAAAATAAACTGTATAATTATACTAACTTCAATCTTTTTGTTAAATAACATTGTTTCACTGAAATTAGATATATAATGACAAATATCATACATTTTTCTTAAGTTTTTTTAAAGCATGATGTTTTATATGAAATGAGGAAGATGTGAACATTAATGGCGTGGATTTAATGTTATTAATGATTTATACTGAAATTAATGACGTGTCGCGTGTCCGATAACTTGGACACACGTTCAATGCAAGTTGAATAGCAAAATGAAGTGTCGGAGTGTCAGAAAATTGGACACGTCGACACTTAGCAAGCTTTATATATAGTATTGAAAACTTAAATAAATTTCAGAATCATATAAAGAGTCATATATCCCATCTTAAGCTTAAATACGACTAGCAACACAAATACCCACACGATCCAGCATTGATTAATGAAGTGAAACTTAAGATAAACCAGAATTAACAAATTCTTGCGTGTTGCTACCCAACGTGACCCGTTGGGTCGAGTTACTGTCTGCAGTATTATGCCACACCAAAGGATGCACAAAATTTTAAAATACATCAATGATACATTAACCTTGGATTGTGGTATGGTAGGCAATCAGAACTTCACTTGGTAGGTTACACCGATGTCGATTTTGCTAAAAACCGTATGGATAGAAAAAGTACAAGCGGAACATGTCAATTCCTAGGGGTTCGCTTGTTTCATGGTCTAGTGGCAAACAAACCTTCGTGGCCCTTTTTCAACTACCGAGGCCGAGTATGTTGCGGCGGGGAGTTGTTGCACACAATTGTTATGGATGATCCAAACTTTAAATGATTACAACTTACACTTGCGCAAAGTTCCAATAATGCGTGACAATACAAATGCAATTTTGATATCTAAAAACTCGATATTTCACTCTAGAACCAAGCACATAGAGATACACCACCATTTTATCTGAGATCACATTGAAAAGGATAATGTTGAACTTGTTTATGTAGATACGAAATATCAAATAGCGAACATTTTTACCAAACCACTAAATGTTCAACAATATTGTAAACTTCGATTCAAATTGGACATGATAGAATCCATATAAATATATACACCCCAAGAGTTTTTCATACCACCATGTCTACTTGCTTTACGTGTGTCTTGTATTTTCTTGGGTGCACTAAATCGAGGGGGAGCTTGTACTAAAATTGTGCATACAATGAGGGGGGGAGTTCACATTTAAATGCAAAATCTTTTACTCGATTTTCAAAAAGGAGAAGAAAGCAAAGGAATTGAACTTATATTATGGTTTTGCAAATCGACAAAAGGGGAGATTGTTGTAACTAATAATTTCTTTGTATTGTCGATTTGCAAAATTATTTGCATTTTACCACTATTTCTTTGTTTAAGATTTTTTATAGAAAAATTATAAGTAAATCAAAGGAAAGTGGAGAAGGAAATGTGAAGGATGAGCTCAAACATGAAGAATGAGCTACTAGCGTATTTATAGGTTTAATTATAACATTACAATATTTAAATTTGAGGATAAGCTCAAACATGAAGAATGAGCTACTAGCATATTTATAGATTTAATTATAACATTACAATATTTAAATTTGAGGATGAGCTCAAAAACCAGCATCTGGCGTTATAACGCCATCATTAGCGTTATAACGCTATAGTTCTTCAAAATTCAATTCAGGCACAACCAAAATTTCACGAGAAAACTATTATAACGCCAACCTTAGCATTATAATGTCAGAGTTCTTCAAATTCCAATTCAGGCACAACCAAAATATCCTGAGAAAATCGCTATAACGCCAACCTTAGCATTATAACGCCAAAGTTCCTCAAAATTCAACTCATACACAACCAAAATCTCTCGAAAAAATCGTTATAACGTCATCCTTAGTGTTATAATGCCAGACCGAAAAAAACCAGAATTTGGCTAAGTATTGATCTTCTGAGAAAATCTTTATAACGCTATCTTTAGCGTTATAACGCCAGACCAAAGAAAAACTAGAATTTGGCTAAGTATTGATCTCCCAGAGAAGACTGTTATAACGCTAAAGATAGCATTATAACTTATCTTATTTTCTTCTGAAAAATATAAATTTAAAATAGGAAATAATTTTTCGGAATTTTAACTTAGCGTTATAACAGTAAGGTTTGTATACAAAGTGGCGTTATAACGCTCGATTTAAATTAGCTCTAATTGTGACTGATCTGAAAACTATAAATATATAGGTGTTGGTTGTCTTATTCTTCGCAATTTTTTCAGCCGTATTCTCTCTTGTTTACAACAACCAAAACCTCCATTAGAGATAGCTTCCACCTTCCTCAATCCTCCCTCCCAGTCGCCACTAACTTATGCCCTGGTGGTGCTCAACCAGTGCCTCCTCCGCTTCACTCCTCTCTTCTGGGATCGATCGAGGTATCTTCCTTCGTTCCTTTCTCTTTTCTATTTTAACAAAGTATTTGTGGTTGAATTTCTGTGTAGAGCAGCACAACTGAGTAAACTAGAAATAACTACTGAAATAACAGTGAATAATAGTAATCACGACAGAAGAGTTATGAAAGAAACCGTGCATGTCTATTTTAATATCTCGTCTAACAGTGGCGTAACCAGAAATTTTTTGAGAAAGGGACCTCACTAAATTTTCACGATATCAATTTAAAGTTCATGTTGCACAACTAAATAATGAAAAAAATCACTAATTTTCAATTATCATAATCTTTTCTCCAATTATTAAAACCTTGTCGTGTGAAGCTTTCATATCCAAAGTTATCACGTTTTATTGGTTGCTTAAAAATATAGTAATAAAAGCAATAGGCTGAATCCTTCTCTATACTTTATTCTAACCAATCAAACTTCTTGAACCATGATTCTTGAAAACTCCTGTAATGATCATGTTTTTCGAGGAAAAGTATGACCAGTTGGTTGAGTTAGACCATTCAATAAGTATGCTCTTCTAACTTCATCTCTAACGTCCTTCTCATAAGCGTCAATTGGTTTGCTGAATCCTGAATCACCAATTATATCACTTGGATTGAACTCGACTCGTGCTTTCTTTTGTGCCCTTTCTTTACTTCTCGACTTAGGTTTGTAATACTTCTTCATTGCTATAATTTCATACAATGTAAAGTTAATCAATTTCTGATAAAATTTTAGAAAGACAAACAAGTAATATCGTTACTATTTGAGTATATCACAATTCAATTTAACCCAAATTACCCCATGTTTTGCAATTAGATAGGAAACAAAAAAATTTCTGCCAAGTGCAATCATAAACTCTTAATCGCCCAATATAAGCCATAGGCCATACTGCCATAGCACTATAGCAGATTCGTTGGCTATACATTGATTTCTTTTTTTATATTACTTTCATATTAAATTACTATATAGTGATATTGTATAAGCAAAATTGCAAAAGTACAAAAGCTTTGACATCTGGCAACAGCCAACAAATAATATACGTATACCTAATACCTTAATAATAATAGTTATTAGTTAATACGACCTTTATAACTCGATCAGAGATGGCAAAAAAAAAACGATGGAGAAATCAGAGACTGACTTTGAAGTTTGAAGTTACAAACTTGAGTAATCACATAAAGGTCAGACTGCGATAGCGAGACAAAGTCGAACAGACGAGAGATATCAGATGAAATTAAGATGTCAGATGTGGAAAAGAACGCAATTACGCAGATGTGGAAACGAATCGCCAAAATCAATATTTAACCGCTTCTTCGCCAAAATCTTAGACCCGCAAAGACTCAAATACTTATGTTTTGATCAGATCTTTGGAGTTGGGAAGCATGATATGATCCATTTGAAAGCTGGAATAGATATGCTATTTTTGGGGCCCAAATTGTGGAGAACATTCCTCATTGTGCCAGCCTAGCAGGTGCTGAAAGCTCAGGCAAAAGAAAATTTCAGCTGGTACCAGAATTTCCTAAAATTGTACCAGTTCGGTTATCTCTTCAGTTTCTAATACCGACCATGCAATATTTCTCTATGTAGACAAGGATCAATGCTGAAATCACTTGAACAAAGCAATTGTGGGCAGAAAAATCCCAATTTTTTATTTCTTCATTTATGTACATACCTAACTTCCAATTACAAGTAAATCAATACAATGTTCCATAAAAAACAACGGAGCTCTTCATAAAAGTGAGAGCTACACAATTTGCGTTTCTTTTGTTTTTACACCTTCCATTCTGTTCTAGTAGTAGCAGTAAACGGAGATCTCAAACCCCTTATCGATATTGCTGAAGACCCTATCATAGTCGCCATTTCTGATTTCTCTTGCTTTCTTCCAAACAAAAATTAATTCTCAAAAGAAAAGCTGTGCGATACTGAGATTCCGAAGTCGATTGAGCAAATGCGGAATTTTCCTTTGCAAATGATTTTTAGTTTCTCTTTCTATTTTTTTTGTTTTAGGAGAAAATCAACTCGAACTCAAAACCCCAAGCTCGCACATCGAAAGATTAAATTAGAACGAGAAAAAGAAAGAACCCTCTGCCATATAAATACTAAACCAGTTAATGCCATTACAGTGTTAAAATTGTTGCTTAGTGGTGACCGATTTTATGGGGCTGTAGAACTTTATTGAAGTTTGAAAAGGAGACTGTCGGATCAGATTTGAAGATGAAGAAGGAAATGGACAAGAACTTTTGGCACGATAGTGAGGGAGGAGAGGCGGAGAAGAGAGCCAGTACGCAAGAAGGAGATGGAGAGAGCTGTAGGTTTTCTCCATTGTCGAGGAAGAGAGGAAGGAAAACAATCACACTACTGGTGTCGAGGAGGGAGAGGAGAGAACTATTATCTTGGCGTTTTTGAGAGTGGTGCCGCCGCGATTTTCTCGGAGAAAGCTTGACTAGGAGGCTAGGGTGGCAGAGGGAGGGGTGAGCTGGGTTTAGAGATATCCAGAGATAAGGAACGGAGGAAAACGAGAATGGAGATGGAGTAAGAAGAGGAGGTGATGAAAGGTGCAGTGAGAGAACAGGGGTATTTTGGGCATTTAGAAAATTCTGTTTTTTAGATGAATTTTATATGATGGTAATGGCAGGAAAATAAATTTGTCAATTTTGAACTTTGTAGTGGCATTTTGCCAATTTCACAACTTTGAAGTGGCAAATAACCAATTTTCTCTTTTATTAAAGATTTCTGTAAATTTGTCTCAACGAAGCCTGTGCCAGCAGGGCCCATACTGGCACAGACACTCAGACCTGTCAAACGTTTCTAACGAAAACGAAAACAGTCATTTTTGTTTCCGTTCTGTTTCATTCCACGAAACAAAAAAAAAATTCCGTTAACTGTTCCGTTGCGGAACAATTATTTCCGTGATTTTACACTAGAAATGATGAAACGGAAGAAAAAATTACCGTTTTCTGTTCAATTTAGTAAATGAAACAAAAATTCCATTCCGTTTCTGTTTCGTTCGAAACAGAACGAAAACACGTTGCACATTTGATCCTACGACAGCCCTACAGACACTTGTTCCACCCCTGTCGTCTAATATGTGTTATTTAGAATTTTATACACATCACACATCAGCGCAACATAGGTAGACTCATAGCTATGCATTCTTGTCAGGAAATATAAATGCACGTGTTACATCGCTTCTCGATCGAACCTCAGGATTGTACTCTCAAGTCTTATGTGAGTACTGCTTGATTCACCTCCTCCCTAAGACACATTCTCACGAGATTCATGTACAAGTACAACCTTCAGTTGAGGAGAAGGTCACTATTTCTTCTGACACTGATTTAGTATGGACTATATCAATTAAGAAATTAAGATTTAAGAAACAAATTTGAGAGCTCAGTCTTTTCAAGCTCTAGTATTGTAGCAATATTGTTAATTTCTTTGTGGATGAATCGTGGCCGTTCATCTTAACACCGATGCTTGCATGTCTATTATGCATCACTTTTATCAATATTTGAATTAAAGAATGTTTAGACTCACTTAGCAGTTTAGCATACAGAGAATAATTATCATACCTTTCTCTACAATTACAATTACAATTACAATTACAATTTACAAAGCGCTGCTGTGGGCTCTCCTCCTCATTTTGAGGGCTGAGGCCCATAATAATAAGTCCTTTCCTCAAAAATACAAGTCAAAACCTCAACCTCTAAACGTAAAACCCTCTTCTTCTCCTTTCTGTCTCTCTCTCTCCCCCTCTCTCTCTCTCGCCTAGTCTCCATGACGATGGAATGCCTGGTGCTAGGAGCGGGGCAGGAGGTGGGGAAGAGCTGCGTGGTGGTGGCCATGGGAGGGAAGCGCATCATGTTCGACTGCGGCATGCACATGGGCTACTCCGACCTCCGCGCCTTCCCCGATTTCTCCCTCATCCCCTCCCTCTCCGACATCTCCTGCCTCGTCATCACTCACTTGTAATTCCTCTTACTTCATTGATTGATTCATTCATTGATTGATCGATCGATTGATTGATTGATTGATTGTTTTGATCAGCCACTTGGATCACATCGGCGCTCTCCCCTACTTCACCGAGGTTTGCGGCTACACCGGTCCCATCTACATGACTGTAATCTAATTGCCCATCCTATCTCCTTTCTTTATTCACTTTCTAAGTTTCTTTTCTTTTTATTGTCTATGCACTTTTAAACTCTTTGTTCTTTTCTACTCTTTTCACTCAAATCAGTATCCAACAAAGGCACTGGCCCCACTTATGCTCGAAGACTACCGAAAGATTCTCGTAGACCGCAGAGGCATGGAAGAGCAATTCACCCATGAAAATATCCTACACTGTATGAATAAAGGTACCATGTCTTTCTCTATTTCTCAAGGACTCCAATTTTCTATTCAATACCAAAAAAATGGATTGGTACCACTAGTTAGTACTTTTCTAAATATGGCAATTATACAACGTAATTAACACTATACTTCTCTCGTATCTCATGCAGTAATACCAATTGACATAAAACAGACAATTCAAGTCGACAAAGATCTTCAGATCCGTGCCTACTATGCTGGCCATGTTTGTTAAATTAATATTCAAGCAAGAATTTGTCACCATTTTCACCAGCATTTTTTACACCAGTTTCTTACTAACTTTTTTTTTAACTGTTGTAAGGTGTTAGGAGCGGTGATGGTTTATGCACAAGTAGGACAGGAAAAAATTGTTTACACTGGGGATTATAATATGACACCTGATAGACATCTTGGTGCTGCTCAGATTGACCGTCTCCAGCTAGACCTCTTGATAACTGAGTATGTTTAAATTCTTCTTTGTCTGAGCTCTGAGATACATCTCAATGTTTTAACATTTATTCTTGTTAATCTACTTTTTGTTTTTTCTTATATGCAGGTCTACTTATGCTACAACTATACGGGATTCAAAATACTCTAGAGAGAGGGAATTCTTGAAAGCTGTAATGATAACATCTTCCCGCTAAATGTTATTATTTTTGTCAATCTTTTTTTTTTACCATTCTTGAGTTTATTGTGTTTCTTTGTTTGTTCCTATATGATTTGGACATTCTTAAATTCCAAAATTCTTTTTTTATCAGGTCCATACATGTGTTGCTGCAGGTGGTAAGGTTCTTATCCCGACATTTGCCTTGGGAAGAGCTCAGGTACTTTGTAGTTGCATTTAGTGCAAACATGGTTATGTATTTTGCCTACAATTTTTTTAATGAATCTCCATCAAAAAGGAGTTGGTCTTTAAACTAAATCTGTTTGACATGTTAACTAGGAGCTGTGTATTTTGCTGGATGATTACTGGGAAAGAATGAATATAAATGTTCCCATCTACTTCTCAGCCGGTAAGATCCTTTACAAGCTCTATATATTCTGTTTCTTTAATTTGACAGTGTAATGATACTTCATTTTTTTTAAGGGTTAACAATTCAAGCTAACATGTATTATAAAATGCTTATTGGATGGACAAGCCAGAAAATCAAGGAGAGTTACACAATACGCAACCCTTTTGACTTCAAGCATGGTATGGATATGCACTTTATTTAAAAATAAACGGGTAATATCATGCAAGTTTTTTTGACATCTGACGATCAACCCAGAAAAAAGGTCGAGTTTCCGAATTCAGTGAAATAATTAAATGATGGCAGAAGATGTGGAATTTAAGCAGCCCACAACCGCATTCTTGTTTACTTTGTTTTGAACTAACTGATAGATAGTTTCTTAAATTTGAAAGTGTAGTCATTATCAAAGCAAAATGGCATAGGTAGAGTGGCCATTGCACCATTGAAGAGCTAAAAGGTGCTAATTGTTATGGACTTGGCTAGGTATAATCAACGATATAGAATTCTGTGCCGTTTAAGTTTGGGTTTGATTTTTGCAGGGTTGTACCCTCCTTGTTAATGTATTTGTCTAATTTTCCCTTTTCTATTGAGCTTCTGCGCCATAAGTGTAACAATATAAAATGAACAGTGTGCCGCTTTGAGCGTTCTATGATCAATGCACCTGGGCCATGTGTTCTTTTCGCCACACCTGGCATGATCAGTGGCGGATTTTCACTTGAGGTTTTCAAGCAGTGGGCTCCATCTGATAAAAATCTCATAGCAATTCCTGGGTATTCAATTGTCATTTCAATGTTTTATTTCCTCTCCAAGCTCTCTTCCAGTTGAATCCCCAATCTATTAATATTTGAGGCCTTTCAACTGTGCAGATACTGTGTTGCTGGTACTGTAGGCCACAAGTTGATGTCTGGGAAACCAACTCGAGTTGATTTGGATAAAGATACCCAAATCAATGTCAGATGCCAGGTCTGTTCCAAGCTCTACCTTTTTCTTAGTTTTAATGCATTACCCTTATTTTTATCTAAGTTTCCTTCTCTTGATTGTACTAGATCCATCAATTGACGTTCAGCCCACACACTGATTCAAAAGGAATCATGGACCTAGTTGAGTTTCTCTCTCCTAAACATGTCATACTAGTTCATGGTGAAAAACCAAAAATGGCATCTCTGAAACAAAGAATTGAATCTGAACTCGGAATTCACTGTCAGTATCCTGCAAATAATGAAACAGTGGTTATACAGACTACACAAAGTGTTAAAATTGGTGTCTCCAAAACATTCATAGAAAATTGCACCTCTGGTTTGGATGGAGACAAAAGTATTGCTGAAGGTATTTTGATGATAGAGAGAGGCCAAAATGCAAAAGTTGTTTCTGAGGACGAGTTTCTAGAAACAATAGGCATGGAAAGAAATGTGGTAACTTTTGCTCAATGTGTTCGTTTGGCAAATAAAATCATATCTGGGGATCTGATTTTGGCATTACAGAAAGAATTAAAGAAGTCAATTAAAGGCAAAAGGTTAGAAGTCAGTGAGGATTGTATAAAGTTGGATTCTATGATGATTCGGGTTTGTCCAAATAAGAGTTGTAATTATAGAGGAGATAAGGATACTGAAGAAACAGCAACATATTTATGTTGCAGTTGGTCGATAGGGGACGAAGACTTGGCTAGAACTTGCCTTTCTGTTATTAAAAATATGGAACCAGCATTTCCTAATGAACTTTTCACCAATGCTATTGCACAAGGAAGTTAACTCTTAAAACATTGTTGCGTTTTGTGTAAATTAAAATTATATGTGCTGTAGTATCTCTCTTCTATTGCTTTGTCTAACAGCACAACTGTAATTTACTCATGCATATTATGTAGTGAGTATGAAATTTTATTTCAAGTTCTATGCTCTGTGGTCAAATGGACATTGCAAAATTGATATGTTTATGTTTTCTTTCAAAAGAAACAATTAGCTTTTTGGGGTTTATGGTTTTAAGGTGCTTCCATTCCTTCCGATATTTAGCCATGTTAGTTGGGTCTCATCGGTTCTGACATGAAAATTGCTTCCTTTGCATCTTGATCAGAGACAGACAATTAGAAACCCGGTTATATAATAAGCTCAGTACACTAACCACTTTCATGCAGAAACTAATAAGCCTACACTATTTCTTGATTTAATAAATAAATTGGCCTATGCGTATTGGTTGGGAATGGAATTCTGTGTTGTGCAACCCGTGTGCTATACATCATCTTGACCGTTCCATTGCATCGAGATTTGTGCTTCAAAAATAAACTCTTCTTGAATTTTATCGCTGACGGTTGATCCGGATTGTCCAAAGTTGTCTAGCGCGGTGCAGCGCAACAACAATTCATTGGTTGAGCCAACTTTTCTTGTGACCCTTTTTTCATTTACTTTTTTTATTAAATAAGTGGTATCTTTTGATGTACCAAACTGAATAAGTACCCTTTTTATAATAAGTGGGGTACTGTTTTACATGTCTTTTTTCAGTTACCTTGTCTATTCCACTCATTCTAGACAGACTCTTAAGAAAAGACTTGATCACAATTTACAAACATATACATAAAAGTTTGATAGGTTTGTTGTAGCCTTGTAGGTGTGCTTCCAAAGAAAAGTGAAGCCAAAAGGCTTCCAGTGAAATGTGAAATTCGGTACTCTGTCCGTTTTCTCTAAAAAAAAAAGCATGAAAATTTTCATTTAAACTAGGAAAATTGATTATAACGTTTTTTCCTAGTGAGTCGCGACCAAAAAGATATATAATGATGATAATATTAAAAAACTTCATGTTACTCTGATGGTGTGGCCACACAAAAAGCATGGAACCTGGGAACAGTACTGAAGGGTCAAGGGTTCGTTGTTACTTTTACCGTCACAGCGTTTATTCTCTCATTTTTGGAAGTGAAACAATGAATTCAAACAATTTATTTCGACCTATTCAAAGAGAAATATGAACGAGAAACAATTTTGCTCGTTGAAAGAAATATCGTGGCAAATCTGCCATATCTGCAAGTGTCAACCATACATACATTTTGAAAAAGTATAAATCATGTACAGAAAAAGTGAAACGAGGCAATGAGCAACCCCCATCCATAGGTGTGAAAGTGTGAACAATGTACAAATAAATACAGAGACGGTGGCTGCTGCTCGGGACTTGGAAGCGACTTGGCAAACACATGTAATTCGTGATGTTGACTTTTCAATTTTCAAAGTATTGTTGGCCTCCTTAAAAATAATTTAGTATAGGATCTAGATTGAAAAGTTCACATTCCATAATAATAATTCATAGTGACATAATTCATGTGCATAGATGACATAACACAGTATCTAACTTGGATAACATTTATTTATTTGTTATTTACTTCTAATGTGACACCTCATAGAGTTTTAATAGCTAGCGCAAGTGCCAACTCATTTTATATAGTGCCAATTGATAATTTAGTCTTTTGGCAATAATAAGGTAAAACTGGACTGTAAATCTGTAATGTAGTAATATATATATATATATATATATATATATATATATATATATAGAGAGAGAGAGAGAGAGAGAGATAGGCTAGGGTGCTTCATGGAGCACCAAACCGCTAATGTTTCACATCGTATTTCCAATTTAAAAATTCTAACGACCGATCCGAACCGTTGAATATGATCTATATATTTAAAACTACTTGGAAATTGAATTTTATATTTTTTTGAATTTTTTTGCTATTTTTTAGAGAGGTATGAAAATCACAACTTTTGTTGGTTTAGAAACCGTTTGATTAGAACTTTTTCTACATCTTTAAAAAAAATAGCAAACAATTTCAAAAAAATGTAAAATTCAATCTTCAAGTAGATTTTAATATGTAGATCATGTTCAACGGTTCGGATCGGTCGTTGAAATTTTCAAATTGAATATAACGGATGTGGAGCACGAGCGATTTGGTAGAGGAGTAAGTGAGGAATAAAACTTATATTCTTCACTTAAGTAGCCAAACATAAATTATTATTACAACAATTATTATTATATTGATAATGATAATTGTTATTATTATAATAATGATAATAATAATTATTATAATAATATTATCATTATAATTATAATAGTGTACATTTCCCTTGTTGTTACTATAAATATTATTATTACTATTTCTTTGAAAATATATTTATTTTTATATGTACTTTTTAATATATAAATATTGTTTATTCTTATAATATATTCTTTGAGTTTAACAACAAGAATAATTTATTATTATTATTTTCATGACAATTTAATTGACTTTGCTATGATAATTTATTTATTTTAATATGATGACATGAATCTAATAACATGCATAACAGTTAAATACTTATGATTTATAAGTTCAATATGTTTTTTTTGTTCTATTTATGGTTTATTATGAAAATTTGATTTACTTATGATGCATATTGTTTTCGTTATTTTGCATTTTGTTTTTGTTTTTATTTTTGTGCATCTAAAAACATGAATAACAATCAAATACTTATGATTTATATGCTAAGTTCATTATGTTTTTTGTTATACTTATGATTTATTATGTTTTTTTTATTATGCATGATGTTTTTGTTATTATGCATGTTATTTGTATTATTTTGCATGTTATTTACTTGCATAATAACAAAAAATAACATGCACAATAACAAAAACAACATGTATAATAACTAGAACAACTTTTCAAAAAAATGCAACTGGATTCATCCAGTACGCATCGATGAGCGTAGCGATCCGCGTCGGTGAGCGTAGCGACATTCGTTTTCAATGGAGCGTCCGATCAATTATATGCATAATAACAAAAACAATATGCATAATACAAAAAATAACATGCATCATAAAAAAAATAACATGCAAACTGAATTCAACTGGATTTGTCCTGTTGATATCGATAGTGGTATCATTGAAGGTATCGATATATCAGCTCTCTATATATTGCGCAACATTGGAACTGTTCATCCGTGAACAGTGATTTTTTTTTACGCGCAAAACTCTTCCTGCTGTGTCTCTGCATACGTGTTATTCAATTTGCTTGACGCATGGTTCTGCATGTGCTTCCAATCCTTTCCTGTTTTGTTCCCCTTCTTTCAGCCTTATAGTCTCCGCCGTTCTTCAGCTCATCTACTTCTTTACCTGTGGTCTCTTCTCTTTTTCCTTTTTTCCTTTTTTCTTTCGGTGCTATGTTTCCTTTTTCCCTTTTCCTCTAAGTTTTGCTGCTGTGCCTACCTGTTGCTACTGTTGTCGTTTTTCTTATTTTTCTCATTTGGGAATTTTTATACTGTCATCGTGTGTTGGCACTGCTGTCGAAAGTTTTTTTTTCTCCTAATGCATTTCTCACCACACACTTTGTTTAGCCTAAGCATTCGATGACATGTAATGACGTCGTGTGTTGGTATTGCTGTCGAAATTTCCATTTTCCAGCGCAGGCTTTGTTTATGCTAAGAACTTAATGGTCAGAGATTATTGCGTGCTTTCCTGGTGTTCTGCTGATGTTTGCTACCTGTGGGGTTGTATCAATTTGGTTTGTCATAATATGCCGTAATATAAAAGCCATAAGTTATGAATAGTAGTGATATAGTTTTGTTTGCATAACAATTAATGTTCCACTGTACGTACTTGATGAATGTGTTATCATGGCCAAAATACATTATTACTATCAACTGGACTAATTATTGTATTGTTGCCAACGTAATGTTGCAAATGCCAGTAGCTTAGAACTACAAATTCTATAGAATTTGTAGTTCTAAATATTAAAGTCTAATCTTCACTAAAATTTTATCAACTCAATTAAGAAAAAGTAATTTAAAAAATAAGAATTAGATTCATTTCTTTTCGTTTGAATGCACTCCGTCAATTTTTACTGTTGTTACTGCTGCCGTCAACTATGCAGTGAAAAATAAACACAGAAAAATGCCAACAAAAAAAAGAATCATTTCTTACCATATTTACAAAAGAATGCTTTACCACTAAGACACAACAACACTGCAGCACAGAACAACACTAAAACGAAGAATGTTAACAACTGAAATTATTGCATTATTATTACTGATATCGCACAATCCAAATTAGTCAATACTCTTTTAAACTTAATTGATATCAACCAAACTGAAAACAATCAGATACAAAACAAAATAACACATTGCTTAAAATAAACTAATTGCATTATTACATGCACAGTTCCAACTGTCATGTTAGAAACATAGACAAAAAAACATCAAACCGCACCAAACCAACTACAAAAAAGCACAACTTCACATCTCTCAAAACAAATAACAGATGAAAAAAATAATATGCAAATTACCTTCCACAGTTCCACCAGGCTCGATT
>CAXKVX010004632.1:0-12375 GCA_964058865.1 Eleocharis quinqueflora
ATTTCTCAAGCCAAAGAGGACCCTCAACTGAGAGAGTGTAAGCGTGAGTGCTCGCAGAAACCTCGACAACAGCGCGAACTGTGCGAACAACGGTGCTGGGAGAAGCACCAGGAGAGGGGCCGCGGGCGTGAGCGTGAAATAGAGAGAGATCTGGTAGACAACCCTCATGGAGAGGCAGAGAAGCGATTCAGCCAGTGTCGTCAGCAGTGCGAAGAGAGTCAGTACGGTGGATCGCAACGCAAGCAGTGCGAGCAACATTGCCAGAAACAGTACAAGCAAGAGAAAGAAAGGGAGCAGCAGGAGAGAGAGAGAGGCCAAGAGGATAGAAAGATCGACCCGCAAGAGAGGCTACGCCAGTGCAAGAAGGAGTGCAGAGAGGAGCACAGCGAGAGGCAGGGCCGATGGCAGTGCGAGCAGCGGTGCGAGGAGAGAGAACAGAGACGCGAGCGCGGAGAAAGAGATATAATAAACCCTAGGAAAGAGGAGGGGGAAGAGGAGGAGAGTGAGGAAAGAGGAGGGAACCCTTATGTGTTCAAGCGGGAGCAATTCAAGCACAAGCTGAGAACCGAGCATGGAACTGTAAGGGTGCTGAAGAACTTTTTTAAGCAATCCAAGCTCTTGTTCGGCATTGCGAACTACCGTCTTGCGGTGGTCGAACTCAACCCGCGTACTTTCCTTCTCCCAAATCACTTGGATGCTGATGACTTATGCTATGTCATCAAAGGTCCGTATCAGTACTAATAGTTAATTAAATATGCACATCTTCTGAATTGTGAATTTTGTGTCTGATAATTTCTTTTTTGAGTATTCAGGACGAGGTACAGTAACCGTGCTCAATCAAGAAGATAAGCAATCGCACAAGATCAAGCAAGGTGATATACTGAAAATTGATGCCGGGTCGATTGTTTACGTGATCAATAGCGATAGCAGGGAGAAGCTAATTGTTGCTAAGTTCATCAACCCTGTTTCTACTCCTGGTAGATTTGAGGTATATATAAAACAAATTTCGCCTGATACATGCGGTTTGGTTAGTGGTTACCACAGGTTAATTTTGAAGGGTCATGGGTCATTAATTTCCTTGTAATTAAACATATATAGGTTTAAACTTCTCTACATAGAGATTTTTGCTAATTTTGCCAAAAGAAGAAATTTTTTTTTGCATGGCCTTTGGATTAGTAATTAATTATCTAATTGTATTTTTTTTTATTCGAATAAATTATAGGCCTTCTTTGGAGCTGGAGGGGAGAACCCAGAATCCTTCTACCGGGCTTTCAGTGATGAAGTCCTCGAAGCAGCTTTCAATGTGTGTACAATAATCAACATTATCACTAATTCACTATATGACTATTTGTCAAATTACAGATAATTATTTTGATTGTAACAATATATTGGATTCCATTGGACACAGACTCAAATGGATAGGATCGAGAGGGTTTTCGGAAAGCAAAGCAGAGGCGCAATAGTTCGGGCAAGTGAAGAACAAATCCGCGCCATGACTAAGCAGCAAAGCTCTGAAGGGGGTCATCACTGGCCTTTTGGCGAGGGAGGTCGACATGGTGAGTCGAAGGAGACCTTTAACCTTTTTAACAAACGGCCTACTTTCTCCAATCAATATGGTGAGTTGTATGAGGCGGATTCGGACGACTGGAAAAGGCTTCAAGACCTTGATGTGAAGGTTTCCCTTGCCAACATCACCAGTGTATGTGCTTCTAACTCTAACTAATTATATACATATGTTCATGAAATAATTGAGATGCTCTGCTTGTGATGGGTTTCTGATCATCCATTGAATGACAGGGGTCTATGCTAGCTCCATCTTACAACTCACGTTCGACCAAGATAGCTGTTGTAGTGGAAGGGAAGGGCCAGGTGGAGATCATTTGCCCGCATGTGGGGAAGGAATCAGAGAGGCGTAGCAGGAGGAGCCGCCGGGAGAGGTACGAAGAGGAGGAAGACGAAGAACAGGACCGACAAGGTCAGCAGGGTCAGCATTACCGTAGGATCCAATCTAGCCTGTCTGTCGGTACCGTTTTTGTCGTACCAGCCGGGCATCCAACTGTGGCGATAGCCTCGAGGGATGATAACCTCCAGATCATGTGCTTCGAGACCCGTGCCAAGAACAATGAGAGGATCTTCCTTGCAGGTACATATAGCACATGTATATTAATTTGGTTATTGTGCTAATTAATTAATTAGTCCAATTACCTTATGGACATTTCAAATTAACATACAAAAACTCAATTATATGGCCATATATGACCTTTAAATGCTATAATTCTGCTAAATTATTGCAGTGGCTAATGCATTTTTTGTTACTGGTACAGGGAGAAACAATATTATGAGGAAGATGGAGAAAGAGGCAAAGGAGCTGGCGTTTGACACCTCAGCAAGGGAGGTGGATGAGTTGTTCAACTCCCAACGTGAGGAGGCATTCCTGCCGGGTCCCGAGAGCCGCCGCAGCCAACATGGCGGTGGTCGTGGTCGCGGTACCGAGTTCTTCGAGTCGGTCTTGGAGACAGCAGTGGGGATGTAAAAGAGAACTTGCTAGCGGATATTAATTATTATTATATATGTTTTAAGTTTTTTTGGCTGAGGTTGAAGGCCGGTATATATGTGCAAATGGAAGAGAACTAATAAGTGTTTAGTTAAGAGGAGCTTGTATGCTGTATGTAACAGCTCTTTTATGTACGTACTAATGAAATAAGTAGTAGCTTAAGCCGTGCGGCTACTTTTTGTTCATTTTTTTTGTGCTGTTCAAATCTTCTCTGCTTTGTCTATGTATGGATATATATAGAATCAAGTTCGATTCGAGCTGAGAAATCTTTTGAAGTAAATGAACTTATTACAACAAAACTTCAACAGGACGAAATGGATGCTATGAACTCTGCTGCACAACAAGAAATGCAACTCTTCAAACTTAGGTTGCAGGGATGGCAACTATCTCAACAACCCGATACACCCAAATGGATAAGACACAACAGACAATTCTCAGCTAAATCGATTTACAGGTTCATGGCAATGTCCCCCTTCCCAATCACGCAAATACCAAATCTATGGAAAATAGGTGCACCACCAAGAGTCATGGTTTTTGCATGGTTGCTACTCCATAACAAGCTGACAACAATAGACAACTTCAATAAGCGTGGATGGTGTCTGGTGAATATGTGCTGCATGTGTCAGAAACACATGAAAACAATGCACCATCTATTTGTAGAATGTGCACAGCTGATAACTGGAGGTGTAAGATCAAGTACCTCAGAAAAAAAATAAAGGGCCGGACAAAAAAATATTATGAGAAAAAAACAAAATTAAAAAGACTCAATTAGATAGGATAGACGAACTGAATAAAATTCAGGAGGAGAGGGATTGACATGATAGTGAGATGCTAGAATTTATGAGGGCAAATGAGTCATTAGATGAAATTTATGAGGAAGAGCAAATATATTGGTCAGTAAGGTCAAAACAAAATTGGCTTACACAAGGAGACAACAATACTAGATATTTTCATCAAGTTGCAACTTTACACAATAATAACAATAAGATACATAGCTTAAAAATTGAAGATAAGATTGAAACAGATGAGAAGCTGATAGAGAAACATATAGTGAAATTTTATAAGGACATGTTTTGTGAAATTGGGAAACAATATGTGGAAATAAATGAAGACTTTTGGTCACCACAAGATTGGGTGCCAGAAAATGATGGATATGATCTCATACTATCCTTTACTGAGATAGAAGTAAAGGATGCTATTTTCACATCAGATGGAACCAAAGCTCCTAGCACTGATGGGTTCAATTTCATGTTTTTTCAAAAATATTGGGAACTGTTAAAAGATGATATTATGTTCATATTTCAACAATTTTTTGACCATACTCTGGATGTATCTAAGCTCAATAGATCTATGATTTGCTTGATACCAAAGAGATATGATGCAAATGAGATAAAACAATTTAGACCAATATCATTGATCAACTGCATATATAAGTTGATCACTAAAGTGCTAACTCAAAGATTAGGGAAAGTGACCAATATGTTAATAGACTCATCTCAGTTTGCCTTTATGAAACACATATTTATACTCGATAATGTGGTATGTGCTGCTAAAATAATACACTGTACTAAGATTGAGAAAAAGGGGGGCATAGTGCTTAAGATTGATTTAGAGAAAGCATACGATAGAGTAAATTGGGATTTTCTGTTTGATATGCTGAGAAAAAGAAAATGTCCTGAGAAATGGGTAGTCTGGATTGAATCATTATTGAAAGGGGGCATGACTTGTATTAATATAAATGGTACATTAACTGATTACTTTCAAGTGAGAAGGGGGTTGAAGCAAGGAGATCCCTTGTCTCCCCTACTATTCAATTTGGTTGCAGATTCATTAAATAGTTTGTTCAAGAAGGCAAGAGATATGGGTTGGATACAGGGGCTGGGACCAAAAAATTCTAATGATATGCAAATAATTAATCTCCATTATGCAGATGATACAATTGTGTTCTGTCAGGCAGAGGAGAGGATGATGCAAGTGATCAAATGGGTTTTCATTGCATTTGAAGCCTTGTCAGGGATGAAGGTTAACTACTCCAAGTGTGAAGCATACCCAATCAACCTTGACAAAGATATTACAGCAGGTTTGGCTGGGATTTTTGGGTGTCAGATAGGGGAATGGCCTATTAAGTATCTTGGTATACCCATTCATTGGAAACAATCACAATATAAAGATTGGTTAGAGGCAATAGAAAGAGTCAAAGAAAATTACAGACATGGAAAGGGAACTTCCTCTCAATAAGGGGAAGATTAGTTTTGATAAACAACATACTGTCAGCTCTACCATTGTATATCATGAGTTTTCATGTTGTCCCAGTTAAAGTTAGAAAAAAAGTAGACCAAATAAGAATGAAGATGCTTTGGAATGATTGACATAAAAAGAAATACCATCTTTGTAATTGTGCTGATGTATGTAGACCAAAGGATAAGGGAGGGATGGGGATAATCAATATAAAAGATATGAATATTTCATTGCTATGCAAATGGTTATGGAGGCTAAATGATCCAAACAAAGAAGGGTGATGGAAAAACATATTAATAAACAAGTATAGAAATAAGCATAACAAGAAGAAGTGGTCACATTTTTGGCAGAATATAAAGAAGTATGAAGATGTGGTGGAAATAAATAAATTTGTAAAAATTGGGAATGAAGTTGATACTAAGTTCCGGACTGACAAATGGCATGGGGATATTTCATTTCAAACTCAGTTTTATCAATTATATGCTATATGTTCTAACACTGAAGATTCTGTTGCAGATGTTTTCAGGAAAGGTTTAGATAGAATTTCTTTTAGAAGACAGCTCTCGACTGTGCAAATAGGGATGCTGCAGCAATTACAGGCTATTGCCATGGAGTATGCTCAATTCAAAGAGGATAGGGACTCAATTTTATGGCAGAACAAAGATAAGAAAATGAATACCAAAGACATATATAATTGGTTGTCAGAGAAAGGGATAATTGTTACTGGTATTAGATTGGTTTGTTGGTTGTCAGAGAGAGGGATAATTGTTACTGGTATTAGATTGGTTTGGAGTGTGAAGGTCCCTCTCAAAATTAGGGTATTCCTTTGGCTGATGATTTAAAGGAAAATTCTAGTTAAGACAAATTTAAAGAAAAAAGGGTGGATGAGTGATATAACATGTGAATTATGTGATGCTGTTGAGGATTTAGATCATATATTCTTTCAATGTGATAAGATCCAACAAGTGTGGAGATGGGTGTTAGATTCATTGAAAATTGAGGGGAGAGTACATTGTTTTGAGGATTTGGGAATTATAATTCTTAGACAAATAGAGAAGAATATGTTTAGCATGATTGCAACTGCAATTATTTGGGTGTGTTGGTTGAATAGAAATAACAGTTATTTTAATCAGGCTCGACACCGTTCAGCTGAAAACATGTTTTTGGAATGCAAGAGTTTAATTAGGTGTTGGTCTGGGTTAACTAAAGGGAAATTATATGCAGATATCCATAGATGGCTGGACAATGCAAGGTGCGGTGCAGGACAAGAGCTCAAGATGGGAAATGGAGATGTTGGAGAGACTGAGATGGTCATCTGGATGCAAGGCAGGGAGCTGCATGCTGGAAGTAGAAGCGGGCTGAAGCATGTTAGCTTAACTCAATCTCAAGAGCAAAACGGGTTCAGTCTAAAGGAATGTTGATAGAGATACTATTTTTATGTTGCGGTCTGTTATTGGTTTTTATGTTGTTGTTTAGTGGAATAAGAGAGATATGGGGTAATGGAGAATACAGGGGGCCCCGAGAAGGTATGTGTTTGAGTGACATTAGTGATATTAGATAGTATAGGGGCACCGGTATCAAGAGATAGGGGATACTGGTGCCGAAATGGTTTGGATTTCAGCATCTGTTGCTGGAGAAAACACTCTTGATTGTGTAGACTTCTTTTTTGTTTTAATGAAAAAGAAGTGGTGAGCTTGGCTCGCTTATTTCAAAAAAAAATTGTAGAATGTGCATATGCTAAACAGTTAAGAAGTTATCTTAAGGCAATACACTCTGGGACAACACCTCCCTGTGACAAGTACACGACAGCAGATGCCCATGAATTGATAACTGATGCCTCGGCTGACAAGGTGCACAAACAAATTGAGATAACTACCAATTTTATATTATGGAGGGAGAGGTGTAGACGAATTTTCAACTCACGAAAGCAAAACATTGTTGACAGCACTAGAGAAATCATTGTGGAGTTAAAGAGTTGGTTTTAAAGACAAATCACAAGCAGAGATATAAAGGTAGGAGATCACAAGCAGAAGCACGAACACTGCATGTTTTTGTGGTTTTGTGGGTGTAATTTTCTTTTTCTTTTTCATCTCCTATTTATTTTGCTTTTGTTTCTTTTGCTTTCCTTTTTCTGACTTTCTTCTACTGTACATATACCATGTAACAATAAAGATCACTCAGTGATCGTTATATAAAATTTGGGGGCTTGACCCCATCTTTACATAAAAAAAACATGTAAAAAATAGAATTTCAAGTGCTACAAATAAAAGAAAAACAGAGCAAATCAAATCAAAGAAAAACGAATAACTAATTTGTTTTTTTTTTGGGATTTTAACCAAGGGTGCGATCTGTTAATTTTGTTATCATTATATCTTTAATTTGGGCTACACTGAAAAGTTTCATATAAAATCTAAAATTTAGGAGTGTGTTTGAATGAATGAATAATTTAGTAAAAAATTGTAACTTAAGAAAATTCTAACACTAAATTAAGTAGGCTTTATTGGTATTGTTCTTACTCCATGCAAACTTACCAAATGCCAACTTGCAAGATAAGAAAGTTCCAACACTATAGTAGGCTTTGTCTATTAAACATTATTCACCAAATAAAGAAGAAGAAGAAGAAGAAGAAGAAGAAGAAGAAGAAGAAGAAGAAGAAGAAGAAGAAGAAGAAGAGAAGAGTATATAAATAAAAAATTTAGAAATGGTACTTTCATGTCAGGGTCAGTTTAAGAAGGGCTGGGGGGAAGCCGCTTCCTTTTTTGGAAATATTTTTTTGTAAAATAATGCGATTTGTTAATTTTTTTTTAAATAATTATGCATATTAAAAAATATGTTTCATTTTAACTCTTTAAAACCAAAACTTATAAATCTTATTTTTCTGATAAAAATTCTTTCGTATTTCATGCTGCTGTTATACTTTTGCCCGATAACGTGAATCAAAGCCCCTATTTCATGTTGTTGTTATACTTTTGCTCGATAACGTGAATCAGTCAAGCCCTATCTAGTGTAGTGGTAAGACACAAGATCTTCATGGGGGAGGTCTGGAGTTCAAGCCTCGGCAGATGCAATTTTAGGAGGATTTTTCAGTTTGTTTTCTAATTTCTTTGTGGGTGTATGTGTTGTAAGTCTACGAACAATGAATAAAAAAAAAAAAAAAAAAAAACGTGAATCAAAGGGTTTCTTATTGTGTTACGCAGGGATGGGAGCTTCATATTCTTTGGCTCAGTGTATTAATTAGTCGAGTTTTTAAAGGAAAGCTATCCACCAACCCCTCTAGATTTGAATTTTTTTTTTTTTTTTTTTGAGAATTTGAAGAATCATACAATAATTCTAATTATATTCTAAATTTGCTATTCAGCCTCCCAAATTCGATGAACTATATAGTTTTTAATTATCCGACTCAATATCGGCCACTGCTCTTTACGTTTGTATTGATTTATGCACGCTTGAAATTAATCATTGTTCTATATTAATGGTCCTATGTATATTTAATGACAACATAAATTTTGTTCACTCTAGAAATGCTTTATCTTTATTGTCTTTTCTTCCATTAGCGAAGTTTTATTAGCACTATATTAAACAACATTTAGTCTATAAAATAACAACTACCGTTGGCATGTAATTAATGTGTATTTTAAAAAACCATATAATTTATGTGATATACTAACGGATTAAATTTTCATTTTGTCAATCAATCTAATCCTCTCAATATATTTTACACATTAAAATTTATAAAATGTTTACTTCAGTATTTTTAAATCGTTTTTAGGATCTTTTAAGATAATGGATTTGTTTAGTATATGTAAATATTTATATTTTCTTATTATTTTAGAGTCATTAAAAAACTTAAAATAGTAAATTCTAATATTATGCAATATTTTAACATGTAAATTTATTAAGCGAATTATGTCAACCGTTCAAACATGCACATGAAAAAAGTATGACCCATTAGACCATTAGCATATTGCATTGTATTTAAACACTATTTTGACAATTTTTGTAATCAAATTTAAAAAATACTAGATAAATTTGATAATTAAAAACTTTATATGTAAACACATATAGATAGTCTAACAATGAAATATTATGCAATTTAAGTATTGTTGAACGATACATCAGAACTGTTAATGAATTATTGAAATTTTAAATCATTTAATATGCTGTGAAATATAAAAGATCAAAATATATATGATATGTGTGTATGATATAAATCATGAGTTGGATATACTTTGTAAAGGACGCTACAATCAGTATTTTGAAATTACTTTTACTTGTTGTTCTATCATTACCCGTTAATTTTTTTTTACGAGCAATTTTCATATTTATATATACTTTATAAAATAACAAATGCGAAATAGTTTCCTGATTCTTAATTAGTGAATTTATTAACATGAAATCCAAATTGAACCATCAAAAAATCGTTTTAACTGACGCCATCCGTGTTTTCTTCGCCTTCCCCGAAAGAAAGAACCAGTCTCTCCCTGCGAAACCCTCTCTCATCTTGCTATCTCTACCAAACCCTAACTCCAATTTCCAGTTCGGACAAGCGAAGAAGTATCGACCATGGTGCTCGCACAACTCGGCGGGAGCATCTCCCGCGCGTTACAACAGATGAGCAACGCGACGGTGATCGATGAGAAGGTATTGAACGAGTGCTTGAACGAGATCTCTCGCGCGTTGCTACAAGCAGATGTACAATTCCGTATGGTGAGGGATATGCAATCGAATATTAAGAAAATAGTTAATTTAGATGACCTCGCGGCTGGACACAACAAGCGAAGAATCATCCAACAGGTTAGTGGTGATTAGTTTTAAATTGAGAAAGTATGAATTTGATTAGATCCTTTAATTTGGACTGTTTATTCGTTTCTTCAATTTGGTTTAACGAACAGACAGGCTACTGGGTAATTTTGAGCGGAATTTGTCCAGATGCAGGTCTTGAAAAAGTGGTTTGTGAACAATTAATTGGTGAATTTTAGTATAGATTCTGAAAGAAAAATATTCTAGAATAGTCTTTATATTAAGGAAATTTTCTTGCTTCATTACAAACAGAACACTGTTAGATCCAATTAAGCTTAAGAAACAAACCAGTATCTTATTCATATTAGTTTACCTACCTGTGTAAACTAATAGGTTCTAATCTCTGTTTCATTTCCTGCTTTTTGTAGGCAATTTTTAATGAACTTTGTAAGATGCTTGACCCTGGTAAACCATCCTTCACTCCAAAGAAAGGGAAGGCTAGTGTTGTCATGTTTGTCGGTTTACAAGGTAATTGTCTTGTACACTTTCATCCACTGATTTATATTGTACTGAATGCTTAATGCTTATGAACAAATGGAATTCTGAATTATCACTACTTAAACAATATTATATCATCTGGAGTAAACCTTGGATCAAAGTTCCTTTGTTTTGACTTAGAAATAGCAGCTTTATTTCTTGCTGGTTTTTCCTGGATTTATTTTTGTTAGAGATATATAGGTATAATGTTAAATTGGTTATTTCTTAGATGTGCTTTTTCGCCTTATTTAACTGTCACTTAGGTGTTCAAATTTGTGATTTATAAGGTTCTGGAAAGACTACAACTTGTACAAAGTATGCATATTATCATCAGAAGAAGGGATGGAAGCCAGCACTTGTTTGTGCTGATACATTCAGAGCTGGTGCTTTTGATCAGCTAAAACAGAATGCCACTAAAGCTAAAATTCCATTCTATGGCAGGTTTGTTACTTATCTATATCTCAAGCAGAAAGTAAATTATGAATTTAGCCTTCATCTCTGGGTTAAGGCTACCTGTAGTGGTTCAATCGCATTTCATCTCCACTATATTGTGTTTTGGAAATACATAGTTAAGGCTAACTGGAGTTCTTTATGCTTATTGTCAAATATCAATATAAACAACGAAAACAAAAAGAAAGTACAATGAGCTGCTTCAATACCACACTGTAACTGTACTGAACTGAGGTCTGCCTATGGACAGGGTTTGTGCCGGGTTTCAATCTTGACCAAAATTGAAAGTCCTTCAATTGAGTAGACCTTTTTTATGTTAATCTGCTTTATTTTACAGTTACATGGAGTCAGATCCTGTGAAAATTGCTGCTGAAGGTGTGGAAAGATTCAAGAAAGAGGGCTGTGATCTTATTATTGTAGATACTAGTGGTCGGCATAAGCAAGAAGCTGCTTTGTTTGAAGAAATGCGGCAAGTCTCAGAAGCTACGGTATAGATACCTCTGCTGACTTCACCTAATTGTTAACATGACCATAGATGTTAGTATCTTATGATACGCGATGCGTATCTTACGGTTCAATACGAGTCATAGGGCGATAGATACCTATCTTACGGTTCGATACGAGTAGTGAAACTCAAGGGTGAGTCGCCATTTCTCAAGATAAATACCTTAATATGCAAGGGATTTACATCGATATCAATTAACAGTTATCAATATATTTAAAATTATGATGGTTTCTTTAGTTATTTAGACCTTTTTTTTAGATACTAACTACTACAATCCTTTTATTATTTTAAAAGTAGCTTAGTGTATCTGAACGACACGATACGATACAAAATCAACTGATACATTTTACGATTCAACTACTATGAACATGACATATCAAGTGAGAGATTACCTTAATAACATTCAATCTGGCTAATTTAGGGTTATTGACTTGTGACATCACCAATGGCTTTGACTGTTCCTTTTACACTTCTTTTAAGAGATATTTAGTAATAGAATATCTGAGTTGTGCTAGTTTGAGGTGTTAGTCATAAGATTACTATTTAAATGGACTTCGTTGGGCATGGTGGCATGCTTTTGATGATAGTATGTAGCCCATATATTTAATTGCGCAAATTTTCTAATATTGAAACATAAATTCATGAAATTAAAAAATATGCTGTGGTCCTATTTTGACCTTTGGCTTCCCAAGAGAGTGTCACTAACAAAGCAAATGACCCATGAGAAAATGAAAACATGAAGTAATTCTTGTGCAGTTTGCCTCATATCAAATGAATGACTGATGAGCAATTCTTTTTGGGAGGGAGATCGACCTACCTTTGGTGAAACAGATTCATATCAGAAGTTCATACCAAAGAGGAAAAAATTACATTTTGTTCCAACAAACCTTCCATAAGATTATGTCTTTAAAGTTTTAATTGTTTTCCCTTGAAGAAAAGATACATCACAAATCCAAACAAACACTGATACTTGTTTTCTAATTTTGCCGGCAGAAACCCGATCTTGTAATATTTGTCATGGACAGCAGTATCGGTCAGGCTGCCTTTGATCAGGCACAGGCATTCAGACAAAGTGTGGCAGTTGGAGCTGTGATTATCACGAAGATGGATGGTCATGCGAAAGGTGGTGGCGCTCTCAGTGCGTAAGTGCTTCAGTTTCTTATGTAATGTCTTGAGGTCTTGTTTTGTTCCATGCTATTAATATGTAATATTGTGCTCCTTTTGTTAGTGTTGCCTTCTACCTTTTTCTGAATTCCATCATATGTCATAGCTTTTTAAATGCTTTAGCTCGCACATTATTAAAGGGAAAAAAAATGAGTTTTACCAAAAGAAAAAAACAGATATATCTAGA
>CAXKVX010004633.1:0-19929 GCA_964058865.1 Eleocharis quinqueflora
TATAACCACCCCTCCTTTCTTCCATCCTTGCGCTTTCAATCCCCGAAAAAACCCCGTCCCCTCATCTCCTTTTCTCTCCGTAAAATCTACATCCCCTCCTCCCCTCTCTTCCCCTGCCATGTCATCAGCCACCTTTGTTTTCTCGGCCTCTTCTGTCAAACAATGCCTTGCCGACCTCTCGCTCCCGGACATCTCTCCATTTGATGCACTCGCGTCACTCTTATGGCTCCGCATTTCATCATACAAGGATGACGCACTCGGACCTGCTCAGTTAACTGTAGCACTGGATTTTCGCTGGTGCATGGAAGCTCCCCTCCCTCGGGGATTTTACGGCAATGTACTCCACTTTTTCGGAGCAAAAGCCGATCTTTCATCTGGTTGGGGCAATGTGGCCTCTGAGCTTAAACGCCAGATGTCTGGTGTCGTGGAAGACAATATTTGGTCTAGTGTTGAGTGGCTATATGAGCACAGAAAGGAAAAGGCATTTCAAATGTATGGACCGGAGCTGACATGTTTGGCATGGGATGATGTGCCAATATACACTCCAGAATTCGGTGCCGGAGTTATGCCGGTCAATGTTACTTGTCGTATTGGCAATGCACAGGGGGAGGGTTTGGTGGTGGTAATGGCAGGGCCACCAGGGGAAGAGGAACAAGCACGGACGGTGGTCGTGACACTGCCGACCGATCTGACGGCCAAAATCTGCCAGGATGACGTCATCCTCAAATATGGGCCGAAAATTATGTTCGGCCCAAATGTTTAATTTGATATTTGGGCTATCCTCTTTAAGAGAGATTTGTGTGATTTAGTCCAGGGAAAAAATTATATATTGCAATTCTTCCTTAATTAGTGTGTTATTGGACTAGCAAGTAAAATTGTACTTTGAGGATTTTGGCTATTCGTTTCAGGGCCTTGAATTTGTATCTGTGATGAACTGAGCTTTCTTAGTATGGTTCATTGTACCAATTTGTTGTGTGTGACAGTACTATAGAATGCTTCTTTATTTCTGTTTATATATTTCTGTTCTTCGTTTTCTCTCTTTTGGATAACTTTAATGGCTCCTAATTCTAGCATTTACAAAATAAATGCAGCTACAACAGAGTTATAGCCCATTTTGATCATTGAAATAACTAGGAAAAAATGAAGAGGAGACAGGTTGAAGTTTGTGGGTAAAAAATGGGATTACAAATTTTCTAACCAAGACAAGTTATAACAAACAATTCAGTACTCTTCTGGTGTTTGATAGAATTACATTACGGGTTTAATAAAACTATAATTAAATGGTATTTTTAACATCCAATTGCAATTGTTCACACATGCTTACCTTTATCATGCAATTAGGACCAAATGATTGATAATCGTCATATTGAGATTTCTGCGTTACCAATACGTACATCTGTAAATATTGACTGAAAAATAAACCAGAGAATGTCTATCTGCATTACTGATACATAATGTAGTTTTATATTTACTGTTCAATTAGATATAGCAAAATCGATTTTGTGAAACCCGTAAAATTTTGAACAATTTAAAATCACAAATTATAATAAAATTTTACGAGTTATTAATTTAAATGATTGAAACTATAAATAACAAGGGATATGAATTATCATAAATAAAAAGGTAAATCCTTAATTCGTAAATAGACCGATACAAGACAAGGACTTAAATAGATTTCAAATCCTCAATTTGAGTTCAGCAAATATAAAATCCAAATCATATGTCAATCACTTGATGAAGGTCCACTTCTGAAGTTTGTATAGCGAGTCACCAAATTCGTATGGCAGTAAATCTACTAGCCACACTAAAATACACACTATCGCAGTCACAACGTAACCAAAACACTTGATTTAAACTAAAGAAATGAGGTTAACTTCGTATAGCAAGTACTTGCAACTCAACGAATCGGTTGAACCTTTGTCAGTAACTCGACACACAAAGACACTACACGGTAAATTGATCAAGTAAGAGTACTAACTAAAGTAAGTTAGGAGTATCAAGGACGTCTCAACGCATAGACTATGTTTCTGATTAATTACTCACTGAATCAACAACAAATAACTGATAAAACCCCCATCATCAAAGTAGGAGAATTAGCCGACTCGTATCCACTCGTGGACGAGGCTGCTGTTGACGACGTCGTCGCTGACTCAGACGCGGACGGATCAGAGCCGCCTCCGGAGTAGAGTCTGCTCTACGCTTCTCTCCATATCTCCCAGGTGCGGGTTCCTGTGGTTTATACCCTTGTCTAGGTTGTAGGAACCAGGCCACTACCTTTCCTTTTCTTTTATCTGAACTGAGGTACCAACAATTACCCATATATGTAAACAGGCACGTAGAACTTGAATTGTCATACGTGCATACTTGTTACCAATTGATTAAGACCAACCTGCATTGCATGTCATCTGCATGTCATATTGCACGTGAGATCCGATATATGGATCGTATAGGCTAGTAGATATTTATAGGTAGATCGTACTCAATGTTATATGTATTACGTCGAGAGTGCTGAGTGTCGGGCCGGTGAACCTTAGAGTGGATGTAGTCTGAGGACATCGTGGAGGGAGTATGTGTCATGGTGTCTGACATAGCCCATGTGATACTCTCAACGGGATGTCCTTAAGGACATCCGACTAATGTTCACCAGCGAGTTCATCACTTGATGACTCGTAGTGCTATCTGAGAGCTTTATTTTCAATCTCCATATTATCTATATAATAATATTATATTCCTCTATATAATAATATTTTCAATCTCCTAATATTCGAAGGACTTCCTCCTTTGGCCCCTGGTTGGTACAGAGGAAGTCTGGGGCTCCCCTTTGGCCCCTGGTTGGTACAGGGAGTTCCCATTTTATTATATTCTTTTTAAACGGGTAGTCGGATCCTTATTTCCGTATGGCAACTGAGGCCGATTTTCTTCTTTAGTTTCATTTTGGTGAGGTAGGCACAGGAATTCGTTGTTGACTGAGTGTGTGCTGTTCGAAGCCGCTCATATGCCCAGGGCGTTTCGTTCTGGAAACTCAAAATTCGTTTATGTTTGGATGGCTTGTTTACGAGACCCGCATAAACAAAACCCTTAGATTTGGCGGCTTGATTACGAGACCCGTCTAAGGGGGCGAATTCCTGTGTTCTACAACTGGGATTTCTTTTGGGTGATAAATTGAAAAAATAAAACTTCGTACTATATGTATAATTACTATTCTATTATTCTTTTGGGTTTCTTTCACGACTCTACGTTCGTACCTAGATCATTTTAGTCTGGTTATGTTTAGAAGTATGGTAATTTCATTGGAAGTGAAATAATCAATTAGGATTGAAAAGTGCATAAATTAAATACCAAGTATTGGCTTGAGTTCCACCTTAGAGAATGGTATAAACCCAAAGGCTGGACCTTAATCCGCACTGAGATTTATATCTCATGTTTCCACGTTGGTTGTGGGGTCCAGGTGAGGAGTTCTTTTGTTGTCCCTGAGGAGCGCGCTAGGATGGAGTTTTCTCCGGCGTCTTCCGTTTTGAAAATCCTTCTTTATGTACTTTTCAGTTTCTTTCTAGGGTAGATGTTGTAGTAGGTTAGTAAGGAACGGTCTTACGACCTTTGGTGAGACCGTCCTCTTATGTATGTACTGTTACTTTCATTTGCTTCCGCTGTACCCTTTGTAAATAGACGCTGGTGTTGATGAAAAATGACTCTTGGATATTTATGTATTGTGTACTTTGTGTGTGTTGTTCCTCTAATTCAATAGAGTTTGTGTTATCTTCATCTCATTCTTAAATATCTAATTAAGCCTTTCGTGTACTTGAAAGTAAGTATACGTGGCGGGATTCGCACCCCTAACCTACTTATAAATTCTGGGGTGTGACATCCTTTGGTGATATCAGAGCGTGGTTGATGAAACGTGCTAAGACACGAAATCAATCATGTGAGCAACGTGACCACTCGCCTCTAGGCTAACGTCCGAATAAGCACACACAACAATACTCGATATCCGCTTAGATCTGAGTGAGGGTAGATATAGGACTTAAGCGAACTAATCATAAGATAGTGGTTCAATGATGCCAAGACCTCTATCGTACCAAGATTCCGATAAGATATGAGCAATAGGAGCACAAATAATTTAAGTTTAACTAAAATCAATAGCTACTAAGACCTGTTTGTTTTGATATATTTACAGCTACCTTTCTACTACCCATCATGACTAGATCACGAGGCTCTCACCCTCATCTGCAGTAGACCCACTACGCACCTCATCCTCATGATCCCCGACTTCACCCTCACCCCCATCCTTCTATACCACCTGCTCACGTAGAGCCGCTTGATGCGGACATACCGGATATGGCTAGCTCCGCACCCGTACGACCCACAGCACCGGGTCGACAGACCCCTGACCTTCCCCCACCTCCTATCTTACCTCCCGGGGTCCACCCAGTACGACCGGACCCTGTACCCCCACCACCCGATACTCGTCCTAGACCTGGGACTCCGACACAACCGGCTGCTCAGCCTCAGCCGATTGTGTTCGCCCCAGGTACTGACCCTGCCCAGCTCATGCAGGCCTTCTTCACTGGGTTGGCGCAGTTCACCGCTCAGGCGGGCACCGGCACCGCAGGGCCGCCGACACACGACCCGTTTGTAGCATCATTACGTGAGTTTGAGCGCCATCATACCCCCAGGTATGATGGTAGCAGCGGTTATGATGCCGCCGAGGAGTGGCTGGCAGCGGTCCAGACCACGTTTCGACTTTCACGAACTCCCGCGGTCCACATGGCCGAGCTAGCGACCACCCTTTTGGATCGCGATGCTCGCCACTGGTGGATCGCACAAGAGCCCCAGCACGAGGGCGGAGTTCGGGCCATGACGTGGGAGGTATTCTCCGACGTTTTCCGGGCCCGATTTATGGGAGAGTACCAGCTCTCCGCCCTTCGACATCGATTCGAGACCCTCACTCAGGGCTCTCGAACAGCTCGTAAGTACGAGGAGTTGTTCATCTGACTCTCCCGCTACGCACCCGAGCTCGCAGCCGACCCCACTCGCCGTCGAGCTCGATTCATCCGTGGCCTACAGCCGGCATTGGCCAGTATCCTTGATCTGTATCCCGGGAACTCGGTCGAATTCCTTATGGATAAGGCCGAGTTTCAGGAGGGACTCGTCAGTGTGCGGGAGGCAGCCCGAAATGTCCGGCCACGCAGTGATAGAGCATCTACCTCCACGACTTCATCCAGACCCACTGCCACCACACCCCGCAGGCCTCAGACCTTCACACCTAGACCTGCCTCGTACCAGAGACCTCCTCAGCTGAGACCACGGCCAGGAGTTTGCCACATCTGCCAGCAGCCCGGTCATTGGGCACCCGACTGTCCATCTAGACCACCCAGACCCGCAGGAGGACCAGCAGGAGCAGCAGTACGACCTCCACTCATACCAGCCGGCCGTGGCGCATCCGCCCCGCCCCGTGGCGGAGCACGAAGTGGACGAGCACCTGGAGCGAGGCCCGTTGCACGTGTCCATGCGGTCATCGTCGATCCTGCCGTCCCTGAGGACGAGGCTGAGGCATACCTGTATCAGGATTCCGCCGATGCCGATCTCATCGCAGGTATGGTTACTATTTCGGGTGGCCCCGCTTTTGTTCTTATCGATACAGGGGCTAGCCATTCTTTCGTTTCAGTATATTACGTTAGGTCCCGAGATTGGCCCACCGAGATTAGGACTCGGGCCATGGAGGTTCAGACCCCACTCGGGAAGTCGGTAGTCATGAACAAGATATGTAGGAATCACGTGGTGAGGATCTCGGGTAGAGATCTACTCGTGGATCTCACTGTCCTTGACCTACTCGATTTCAACGTGATTCTGGGTCTTGACTGGTTGACTAGGCATCGAGCTATAGTGGACTGCGAGAAGCGTAGTGTGAGATTTTACGGTTCTACCTTCGAGCCATTTCATTTTCGAGGTACCCATCCAGCCGCGAGAGCGCCTGTTATATCCGCCTTACAGGCAAAGCATCTCATTTCCGCGGGATGCGACTACTACTTGGCATCAGTCATTTCGACCGATGCCAAGGAGGTAGATATATCTACCATTCCGGTCGTGAGTGAGTATCTTGACGTCTTCCCCGATGATCTACCCAGCTTACCCCCACGGCGAGACGTGGAATTCTGCATAGAGCTGCAGCCGGGCACGACCCCCGTTGCTCGTGCTCCTTACCGTATGGCCCCCGCGGAGTTGCGAGAACTGAAGACACAGTTAGAGGGACTTTTGGCGAAGGGTTTCATCAGACCGAGCACCTCGCCATGGGGTGCTCCAGTCCTGTTCGTGCGCAAGAAGGACGGCACCTTGCGTTTGTGTATAGACTATAGGGAGTTGAACAAAATCACCATACCGAACCGGTATCCACTACCTCGGATTGATGATTTGTTCGACCAGTTACAGGGATCGCAGGTGTACGCCAAGATCGATTTACGATCCGGGTATCACCAATTGACCATTCGCGACTGTGATGTCCCGAAGACAGCGTTCCGTACCAGGTATGGTCATTATGAGTTTTTGGTCATGTCGTTCGGCCTTACGAACGACCCGCCTATTTCATGGATCTCATGAATAGGGTATTCTCAGACTTTCTCGATCGATTTGTAGTAGTCTTCATTGACGACATACTCGTCTATTCCCAGAGTCGTTCCGAGCACGCACACCATCTTGGGATGGTCTTATAGCGCTTGCGAGAGCACAAGCTTTATGCCAAGCTCTCCAAGTGCGACTTTTGGCTCGAGCAGGTTGCCTTCCTTGGACATATCATATCCAAAGACGGCCTTGCGGTTGATCCGCAGAAGATCGTCGCGATTACCGAGTGGCAGCCTCCCACCACTCAGACAGAGGTACGTAGTTTCTTAGGACTCGCAGGTTACTATCGGAGGTTCGTTGAAGGATTTTCGATGTTGGCGGCACCCTTGACACAGCTATTGAAGAAGGGAGTACGATTTGAGTGGACAACCGAGCGACAGCAGAGCTTCGAGGAGCCCAAGAAGCGTCTCGTCTCTGCTCCAGTGCTAGCCATGCCTGTACCAGACCTGGAGTACGCAGTGTATACAGATGCGTCTCGACTTGGACTCGGTTGCGTGTTGATGCAAAACGGCCACGTTATCGCATACGCGTCACGACAACTTAGGCCTCACGAGAGGAACTACCCGACCCACAATCTCGAGTTGGCCGCCATGGTCTTCGCTTTGAAGATCTGGCGCCATTACCTATACGGAGCTAAGTGCAAGATCTTCACCGATCATAAGAGCCTCAAGTATGTATTTACGCAGCGTGAGCTCAACCTACGCCAACGGCGTTGGCTTGAGCTCATGAAGGATTACGAGATGGAGATTTTGTATCATCCGGGCAAGGCCAACGTCGTGGCTGATGCCCTAAGTAGGAAGAGTAGCGCCAACTTGGCGACTCTTCTTACTGACCAGCACCACCTCCTCGAGGACATGCGACGATTAGACCTAGTGGTGACTGTGTCGGATAAGATCTCGTCTGAATCTGGACCTTTCGACGTGGCCATGGTTGCTCCCTTGACCATTCGGCCCACCTTACGAGACGAGATCTGACATGCTCAGGCCTCTGATCCTATACTTGCGAGATATATAGCCCGTGTACCCTTAGGCACTGTACCTCGATTCCACATCGCTGAGGACGGGGCCTTACTTTTCGATGATCGACTATGCGTACCCCACGTTTCCTCTCTAAAGGATAAGATCCTTGCAGAGGCACACGACTCGGGTTACGCCATCCACCCTGGCGAGACCAAGATGTACCAGACTCTCCGGCGTCATTTCTGGTGGAAGAGGATGCACCGGGAGATAGCCCAATATGTGGCTAAGTGCCTAATATGCCAGAAGGTCAAAGCCGAGCGTACGAGACCAGCAGGACTCCTACACCCGTTACCAAAGTCCCAGCGCAAATTCGATATCATTACTATGGACTTTATCACGGGGCTACCTAGGACCCAGAAGCATTATAATGCTGTCTGGGTGATCGTCGACACATTGACGAAGGTCGCTCGATTCATACCCTATCGATACGGGATGTCACCAGAGCAGATGGCGAGCGTATATCTGCGAGAGCAGTTTAGGCACCATGGTGCACCGACACAGATTATCTCCGACCGAGACACCCGATTTACTTCCCGCTTCTGGGATCGTTTTCAGGAGGCGTTAGGTACGACCTTGAGTTTCAGCACGGCCTTCCACCCACAGACAGACGGCCAGTCTGAGCGCACTATACAGACGTTGGAGGACATGTTGCGAGCATGCGCGATTACCATGGGCGGAGATTGGGAGTCACACCTCAGCCTCGCTGAGTTCGCGTATAACAGTAGTTATCACGCATCTATCGGCATGACCCCCTTTGAGGCATTGTACGGACACCCCGTCCGTACCCCTTTATGTTGGGGACCATCCGGCACGTACGCTCCTACAGCATCGGAGCTAGTGAATAAGAGCACTGAGACCGTCAGGCTCATTCACGAGCGACTTAGGACCGCGCAGGATCGACAACGAAAGTATGCCGATCTGAAGCGACGCGACGTGCAGTTCACCGTTGGTGAGCATGCTTTATTGAGGGTATCGCCCGTTAAAGGCGTAGTGAGGTTCGGCGTTAAGGGAAAGCTTGCGCCCCGATACGTCGGGCCCTTCCTCATATTAGAGCGAGTTGGACCGTGCGCTTATCGACTCGTTCTCCCTCCTTCCCTTGCAGAAGTGCATAACGTCTTTCACGTATCGCAGTTGAGACGTTATGTGTCTGATCCCTCTCACGTACTACAGATAGAGCCCCTATAGGTCGAGAGAGATTTGACCTATAGGGAGCGACCCCGGCGCATCCTAGACATGCAGGAGACCCGTCTCCGCAGACGATCTATTCCTAGAGTACTCGTTCAGTGGTAGCATCACACACCGCGCGAGGCTACATGGGAGCTAGAGAGCGAGATGCGAGAGCGGTACCCCGACCTCTTTACTACCTGAGTTATTCTGTTTCGGGACGAAACAATTCTTTAAGGGGGGAAGGATGTGAAACTCGTAAAATTTTGAACAATTTAAAATCAAAATTATAATAAAATTTTACGAGTTATTAATTTAAATGATTGAAACTATAAATAACAAGGGATATGAATTCTCATAAATAAAAAGGTAAATCCTTAATTCGTAAATAGACCAATACAAGACAAGGACTTAAATAAGATTTCAAATCCTCAATTTGAGTTCAGCAAATATAAAATCCAAATCATATGTCAATCACTTGATGAAGGTCCACTTCTGAAGTTTGTATAGCGAGTCACCAAATTCGTATGGCAGTAAATCTACTAGCCACACTAAAATACACACTATCGCAGTCACAACGTAACCAAAACACTTGATTTAAACTAAAGAAATGAGGTTAACTTCGTATAGCAAGTACTTGCAACTCAACGAATCGGTTGAACCTTTGTCAGTAACTCGACACACAAAGACACTACACGGTAAATTGATCAAGTAAGAGTACTAACTAAAGTAAGTTAGGAGTATCAAGGACGTCTCAACGCATAGACTATGTTTCTGATTAATTACTCACTGAATCAACAACAAATAACTGATAAAACCCCCATCATCAAAGTAGGAGATTTAGCCGACTCGTATCCACTCGCGGACGAGGCTGCTGTTGACGACGTCGTCGCTGACTCAGACGCGGACGGATCAGAGCCGCCTCCGGAGTAGAGTCTGCTCTACGCTTCTCTCCATATCTCCCAGGTGCGGGTTCCTGTGGTTTATACCCTTGTCTAGGTTGTAGGAACCAGGCCACTACCTTTCCTTTTCTTTTATCTGAACTGAGGTACCAATAATTACCCATATATGTAAACAGGCCCGTAGAACTTGAATTGTCATACGTGCATACTTGTTACCAATTGATTAAGACCAACCTGCATTGCATGTCATCTGCATGTCATATTGCACGTGAGATCCGATATATGGATCGTATAGGCTAGTAGATATTTATAGGTAGATCGTACTCAATGTTATATGTATTACGTCGGGAGTGCTGAGTGTCGGGCCGGTGAACCTTAGAGTGGATGTAGTCTGAGGGCATCGTGGAGGGAGTATGTGTCATGGTGTCTGACATAGCCCATGGGATACTCTCAACGGGATGTCCTTAAGGACATCCGACTAATGTTCACCAGCGAGTTCATCACTTGATGACTCGTAGTGCTATCTGAGAGCTTTATTTTCAATCTCCATATTATCTATATAATAATATTATATTCCTATATGTTGAGTGAATAAGGCCGGCTTCTCAGTGTTAGAGTGTGCGTGCCATATGTGAGGTTTTGGAGCTATTCTGTTCTTTATATATATTCCCTATTTAGCCGATATTAAGAGATCTCCTAATATTCGAAGGACTTCCTCCTTTGGCCCCTGGTTGGTACAGAGGAAGTCTGGGGCTCCCCTTTGGCCCCTGGTTGGTACAGGGAGTTCCCATTTTATTATATTCTTTTTAAACGGGTAGTCGGATCCTTATTTCCGTATGGCAACTGAGGCCGATTTTCTTCTTTAGTTTCATTTTGGTGAGGTAGGCACAGGAATTCGTTGTTGACTAAGTGAGTGTGTGTTGTTCGAAGCTGCTCATATGCCCAGGGCGTTTCGTTCTGGAAACTCAGAATTCGTTTATGTTTGGATGGCTTGTTTACGAGACCCGCATAAACAAAATCCTTAGATTTGGCGGCTTGATTACGAGACCCGTCTAAGGGGGCGAATTCATGTGTTCTACAACTGGGATTTCTTTTGGGTGATAAATTGAAAAAAAAAAAACTTCGTACTATATGTATAATTACTATTCTATTATTCTTTTGGGTTTCTTTCACGACTCTACGTTCGTACCTAGATCATTTTAGTCTGGTTATGTTTAGAAGTATGGTAATTTCATTGGAAGTGAAATAATCAATTAGGATTGAAAAGTGCATAAATTAAATACCAAGTATTGGCTTGAGTTCCACCTTAGAGAATGGTATAAACCCAAAGGCTGGACCTTAATCCGCACTGAGATTTATATCTCATGTTTCCACGTTGGTTGTGGGGTCCAGGTGAGGAGTTCTTTTGCTGTCCCTGAGGAGCGCGCTAGGATGGAGTTTTCTCCGGCGTCTTCCGTTTTGAAAATCCCTTCTTTATGTACTTTTCAGTTTCTTTCTAGGGTAGATGTTGTAGTAGGTTAGTAAGGAACGGTCTTACGACCTTTGGTGAGACCGTCCTCTTATGTATGTACTGTTACTTTCATTTGCTTCCGCTGTAACCTTTGTAAATAGACGCTGGTGTTGATGAAAAATGACTCTTGGATATTTATGTATTGTGTACTTTGTATGTGTTGTTCTTCTAATTCAATAGAGTTTGTGTTATCTTCATCTCATTCTTAAATATCTAATTAAGTCTTTCGTGTACTTGAAAGTAAGTATACGTGGTGGGATTCGCACCCCTAATCTACTTATAAATTCTGGAGTGTGACAGATTTACTGTTCAATTAGATACAGAAAAATTCTGGAGTTGACAATCAACACTTCTTGCCACAATTTTTGTACCATTGGAGCTGGTACATGCGGTAACAGAAACCAGCTTGTGTTCATGAAAGTTAATGATCGATGATCAATCTAGGCAGTAAAAGGGACTGATTTGGAGCTGAATGCTTGTAGTCTGGTTAGGGATTTATGTGCTACTTGACCTTGTGACTACATAACTAGATGCTTAAATCATACACCAGGAATTTTTGAACAGTACTCTACCTTTTTAAACAAGGAGGTTACAACCATGTATCAACCGCTAGCAAGTTTGCATGTTATTGCTTTTTTTTTTGTTTGCTTTCCCCTGTCTGTCTGACCTCCTAATTAGTAATTACCACATTTATTTTTCACGTTCAACTTTTTCCATTCAATGAATTTAAACAAAATATCCACAAAATTTTATGATTTTCGCCGAGAATATTTTAGCAGTACTGCTTTTGCTTTAGTAGGCCAATCAACAAATTATTATTGTAATTCAACTTGATAGGCTTTTCTACAAGGCTAAAGCATATATTCCAATTTTGACAATATCAAAACCTCAACACTTTCCAAACATCCCTCAAACCATCAATTCTAGAATCTTGCTAAAACGTGCCGTTATTAAATTAAGTTTTATCAATATCATCTTGGTCGAGTGGAGACTAAGAGATTGATTTGCAAAGACAAAAAAAAAAAAAGAAAGAAAGAAAATTTTCATCTTTGTAGCACTTGCACAATTTGACGAATCAATCAGAAATTCACGTGTAGAGGGCTCCGAGAATTTTATAGCGGGTAACGAAAAGTCGCTTCAAAGCCGATTGACACGTGGATAGTTGTCTTGTGCATTGTTTGTCGTATGTTTGCTCGATTTATCGTTTCTTTCTCGATTTTGGGTAGAGTTAAAAAAAAATCCAGGCGGGTCTACCCGCTTGTGGATCTGTCCGTGTTTGACTCGTGTCTGATCCGTGTTCGTGCCCGGATCCGACCCAATCCGTGGATCTCGAATCCACGGATCTAGCACGGGTCGGGTTGGCCCCAAACTCGTGTATACCCGTGCCCGACCCGTCTCAAGACCCACCCGTGCCGGACCCGTGGATCCGTGCAAAATTCAAAAAAATCAAAAAAAATAAAAAAAATAAAAAAATTCAGAAAATTCGAATATATATATATATATATATATATTAAAATAATGTTCAGTTTTAAATTTAAAAATTCAAAAAAAAAATCAAAAAAATTCGAAAAAAATTCGAAAAAATTCAAAAAATTCAAAAAGTTGAACGGATCCGACCCGACCCGCCTGGGTTTATCACGGGTCGGATTGGGAGTTTTGGGTTCGGACCCGTGCATATCCGCCCCGTCGTACCCGTGGATCCGCCGTACCCGTAGATCCGTGGATCCGGACGAGTCGGATCCACGGGTACCCGACCCATCCCGTTATTAATTCACTAATTTTGGGACCATCTCTCGGTCTGTGACTCTGTGGTTGGCTTCATTGAAGTGCACGTGGACAGTGTTCTTATTAAAACTGATCGACTGTGCTTGGTTAGCCGAATAAGTGCATGACAAAATTGGTCTATGGATTTATTTTGGAGGCAGGAAACAGCCTCACAGCAGCGACAAAATAGGAGTGAGATTTTATGTAACAGTTTTTTACCACGAGCATATTTGAATATGAGTTCGTATCTGTTATTCTTCTATTATTTCACTGCTGATTGTCTGATTTATACAGAGTCACAGATAAATTACATGAAATCTGTTGTATTATATAAATTATTTGCGAAATCGAAAATAAACGATTGGATATGAAATAACAGGACTCTGTTATCCTGTTATTCTCTCAGAATAACAGCAGATATGAATTCATTTGAATATAATATATTTTTAGTGTTTTGTTCATGAAATAATATTAATATTTAAAATTAGCTTTTCCTATAATAAAAACAATTTATTATATACATATATATATTAAAGTATATAAATCAAATCTGAAAAAAATAAAAAATCAATAATTTTAACAAGATAGATAATACTTTAAGTACCTCAATTGTTTTATATGTTTTGTTGTTAAAAATTCAGCTTTTATTAATGAAAATATTTGTTTTTTAAATTAGACAAATATAAATTTTAAAATACCACACTATAATTCAGCAATATGATTGAACTTTAAAAATTTATATATGTATGTTATTTGAAAATAAAAATTCTTTCATTAATATAAATATAATTAAGTAAATACAAAATATCTTAAAAACAAGTGCACTATTTAAGTTAGTATATATCTAGTTCAAACATTTTTGTTTGTATTTTTTTGTAGATTAAATTTTACATATTACCTTATTTTCGTGGAAAGAATTTTATTTCATGAACAACCGAATTTTAATATAAGTATTTTGTGAACAATAATATCAAATAATCGGCATTTCTTTACTCGACGTGTTTCTAATCTACGTCGTCTTAACTAATATAAAAATATTCAATAGTATTTTTTTGAAAATAGCTAATATAAACATTATGTTTGTTGAGAGTATTATTGTCATTGTATATTTAACATAATATTTTCAAACATAATTAAAATATAGAGAATGATCTTCATAAAATAAGATAAGAGTTCACGAGAAGAATTATCACATATAAAAATTCCAAAGTCTAATATTATAACAAACGCAAAGTCCAAAAGTTCACATGATAGAAGTGCAATGAACGAGACAAGACTTAGATTTGCATATCTTGTGTCGGTTGGATACATTTAATTCATACAGACAATTAAACTCTTCTACGTTAACAGTTTAAATAATGGTAACAAGAGATGGTAATGCGGTGGTGAGACACAAGCCCTATCTAGTGTAGTGGTGAGATACAAGATTTTCATGAAAAAGTCTGAGGTTCAAATTCTGTCAGGAGCTCTACTTTTAAGGGAAATTTTCAAGTTTATTTTCTACTTTGTTTGTGAATGTGTGTTGTAAGTCTACGGACAATAAAAAAAAAACAAGAGATGGTAATGCGGTGCTCACCACTAGTGAATGATTAAAATACCATGTTGACCTCATATCAAAGCAGAGTGAGTTAGCTGATCTATTTTAGAAGTAAAATTTATAAAATTAATCACATATTTGAAATTTTTTTAAAAATATATGCTTATACTTTAGAAAATTTTAAAAATATGCACTATTTTGAACCATCTGAAAAAATTTCGTAAATTTTGAACTATCATGACAAAAATCAAGAATCCGCCTCTGAATGTGTTGTACGTCGTACATTTAGGTGCGTATACAAAATTTTCATTACTGAAGATAAATTATTTACCAGTTAAAAAATTCTGTAAATTTTAATTCAATAATAATTATCATTGGTAATTAAGTATGGGATCAAAGTAAATATTTTAAGAAATATTTGGAAGTTTGAACGGCTCTCGTCATCTTTCACTGTCGTTTTATATTCGCTACCACATCAAGCGTCGTATTCGTCTCTAATCGTCGTGGTTTCTAATGAAACTCTCGTCGGAAAAAAAAATAAGGAAAAACATTAAGAGAAGATAAGAAGAGAGCAAGAGGAGCAGAGAAGAAAAAAGAAAACTAGAAAAAATATTGGAGAGAAAAAGAACAAAATGATCGATTGAGGAAACGAAAATAAAAAAACGGAAGACTGAATATTTAAAGGTTTTTTAAAGACAGTAAAAATCGTCAAAATAATCTAACAAAGCAATATATACTAGTGTGCGTATGCAATAATACAACACATTGTATATATACTGCACGGAAAAAAAAATCTTTTAGTGTGAATGTCTTAACAATTTATTCAGTTGGACAATTATAATTTGATCTATATATTTTTGCGGTACGTGTCGCTATAGATAAGTAATATTTTAGGATTAGAATCAGCCAAAAGTTTGTACACACATATATGTGTACTTCATAAAATAAAATAAAAATGTGGATAAGCACACTTCTTATAAGCTATATTTAATTGAAAGATAAATTGGATGGATAATTTATAAAATAAATATTTTCATCATTTTTAAACTAAATAAGAACCATATCATTATCCGTCAATATAATTTTTTTAACTCACGTGCATGCGCGTGTGTATATATATATATATATAGTATGATTATTGTGAAAACGTTTACATTTCGGTCAAAGTGCAAAATTTTCATATTTTATAATTTTTTGTGGTCAAAATATAAATTTAAGTTGCTCAATAAATTTTGCATATTAAAATTTAGTGATTTTTAGAGCTTTTTAATTATTTTTTAAATATTTTTCAAAAATAATCCAGTTTAATATTAAAAAATATTCTTCATACTGTTTTTAAAAAACATTATATAATTCACTTTGAAGTTAAGGACGGTGATCACTAAAAAACTGAAGACCAATTACCGAGCAATTTCCTCTCTGCACAATTAATTTTCCGTTTTTGTTTCATACCAACTGAACACCAAGAAAAGATTAAAGCTTTTTCATTCTGAACAACTAAACGACATTAAAATATTCTTCTTTTTCCAATAATTTTCCTTTTATGTTCAAACTTCTTTTTCATATATTTTAATACCAAACGAACACACTCTAACATAAATTGAGTTTCTCCATATTATTGTTTCAGTGAAAGTTTAAAAATTCATGTTTCAATAATAATTTTAGCCTACCGGAAAACTATTACAAATGGAACTATAACTATTCACTCCATTTTTCAAGTCTATTTTCGTTATTTTTACTAGATTAATTTTGTTGAATAAACAAAGTACAAAATGGAAATTCATGGCACAAGGGGTAGTTTAGCCATTTGGTAGAAAACCAGTTTACTGGTAAATGGGGAAATTGAACCAGTTTAGAGCACTAGTGCTTGTAAACAAGAGTATTTTGCAAAGCAATCATGCGGTTTATTTAGAGAAAATCAATTACTGGTAAATGAATATTTTGCAAAATCAGTTCAGCAATTATGCATGCTTGTAAACAACCTTCTAATGCAACAAAACAAACTTTTAATTTTGCAAAAGATACTGTTAGAATTTCTAGTTGACACAGAATTTTAAATTCAAAACATTAATAGTTTTTTTCTAATAGACAATAACGGTAAATTGTACCGGCTATTGGACCTACATGAATTCATGTCATCTGCATTTCATGATTGCACGTGAGATCTGATATACAGATCGTACAATTATATTATTATTATTATTATAGGATAGTTAGTTATTTCAAAATATAGATAGGATATTTTAGACGTCAATAGTGAGTGCTGAGAGTACACGCCGAGTGGCCGTCAGCTAGATATATCTTGAGGGCATCGTACCGGAAGGATTACGTATGCAAGTTGATCGCTCGTGGAATTCTTTCGAGAGGATGTCTTCATATGTATCTAGTTTCGCTTATTCATTGAGTGCATCACTTGATGACTCAGAGTGCTAGTACAGTTTTACTTATCAATCTCGTTATTAATATTATTACACTAGTATACTTTTCCGCAATTGAGTGATTAAGGTTCGATATTTCAGTTTAGAAGTATGTGTGTCATATTTGATCTATTGGAGCTATTTCGTTCATTATTATTATTATTATTATTATTATTATTATTATTATTATTATTATTATTATTATTATTATTATTATTATTATATTTAGCCAGCTTATTGCAAGATCTCAGATACGTCCGAAGAGTTCTTTCTCCTTTGGTGGCCAATTTGGGTACAAGGAAAGGCTAGAGCTCTCCTTTGGCCCATGGTTGGTACAAGGACAATCCTTTATTATTCAATTATTGTCACACCCCAGAAATTAGAAATAGCTTAGGGGTGTTAATCCTGCCACGTGTACTTGTTTACAAGTACACGAAAAGCTTAATTTATTATTATAGAGACAAGAAGATCTTAACAAATTTTATGCAAATAAAGGAACAGCACACACAGTGAACACAATACATGAACATCCAACAACCAAAAAAAAAATATATATATATATATATATATAACGGTGTTCTTAACAAAATTTATAGCGGAAGCTGAAGAAATACAAAATACACACAAAGAGGTCAGTCTCATCAAAGGACGTGGGACCGAACCTCACTATCCTACTACAAACTACTCCTAACCAACCGAAATATAAGAAAAACAAATCAAAAGGAATGCCCACAAAACGGGAGACACCGAGACTCCATCCTAGCGCTCTCATCTTGGGCTCCAAAATAGTTTCTGCTTCTTACCAGGACCACACAACCAACCATGGAACGTGAGATATAAAATCTCAGTGTGGATTAAGGTCCAGCCTTTGGGTTTATATCCGATTTCAGTTGGACCAAATCACATTTAAAGAACTTATCTTACAAAGTTACAATTTAAGTTACTAAACCCAATGTTATAAGTGAACCATAATTCCATTTAATTATTTTAACCAAATCAAAGAGACGATTCGAGAAATAAAACCCAAAAGATGTATGAGGAATAATATACATACAAAATAATAATAAGGCATATTATCAAACTCCCAAACAAAGAATTGAATTTGTCAAATTTACACCCCGGGTGTAGGACATCAGGATTCGCCCCCTTAGACGGGTCCCGTATTCAAGCCGCCAATCTAAGGGTATCGTTAGACGGGTCCCGTATTCGAGCTGTCAATCTAACTTAATTCTGAGTTTCCAGAACGAAACGCCCTGGTAAAGCAGAGCGGCTACAAAAAAGCACACACTCGGTCAAACAGCGAACCGAGATGCCTACCCTCACAAACAGAAAAGATTACAAAGAAAACACTCGGTCTCAGCCGTCATACGAAAATAAGGAACCGACTACCCGTTTGAAAAGAATATAATAGGAGGGAACTCCATGTACTAGTTAAAGCCAAGAGGAGCCCCAGACTTCCTCTGTACCAACCAGGGGCCAAAGGAGGAAGTCCTTCGAATATTAGGAGATCCCGAAACATCGGCTAGTAGAAAATATATAAAGAATGGAATAGCTCCAGTACCTCACATATGACACGCATACTCTAAACTGAGAAACCGAACCTTAATCACTCAATTGAGGAGATATTATAATACTATTTGTTAATAAGGATATTGAAAAGGAAAAACTCTCTATCTAGCACTACGAGCCATCAAGAGATGGACATCGTTGGTGAGAAGTGATCGAATGTCCTTAAAGACATCCCGACGAGTGGATCCCACGGGCATTGAGCTTGCGTACGTAATCCAACCGTCACGATGCCCCCAGACTACACCCAATCTAAGTCTCACCGGCCCGACACTCATTACTCCCGACGAAATACATATAGTATTGAAATACGCATTCTACCTATAAGTATTCTAATAACCTATACGATCCGTATATCGGATCTTACATGCAATCATGGAGTGCAGATGACATGCAATGCAGGTTGGTCTCATTTATGGTGCAGTTACCGTTATGCAATTATGACAGTTCAAGTTCTACGGGCTTGATTATTGATTGTTTGGAAATTTTGGTACCACAGTTCAGTTTGGGTAAGTCTGGTAGGTCCTAGTTATAAAAGAAAGAGATATAAATCCCAAGAACCACACCTGAGAGATATGGAGAGAGTGCAGAGCAGACTCTACTTCGGGGGCAGCTCTGAAGTGTCCGCGCCTGTATCAGCGTCGACGGCGTCAATAACGGCTTCGTCTCCTGCGAGTGGATACGAGTCGGCTAAATCTCCTAAAGACATTTCCTTGGCTTGCATGGTTACGATAAAACTTACCACCGAGTTCCATGTTGGGTTACGAACAGTTCAAAACCCGTCAATTGGCCTAAGCAGCGGAAAGACCGTAAAACACAAATTTTACGTCTGACTTAAGCTGAGGATCAAGCGGGGTATGTCGGATAAACCACAGAGGGTGTCCACCTCCCGTTTATCCCTAACATCAAAACCCTACTTAATCCCTAAACAGATCTACTCCTTAACTGAATTCTAAAACTTTAATCTACTTACAAATTAAATAGATTAATATAACATTAATACCTTGATCCAAATTCGAAATGGATCGCAGAAGACTCGGAAGCACGACCGGAGTATCAGACGTCTGATACCTCTACCAGATGTCCACCAAGACGACCAGAGACCAGCTTACTTCTTCTGCCAGAAATATCGAAAGAAGCGATATCCCGCAAAAACACTATTCACCGAGATACGGCCTAAATAAAATATCTTCGTGAATCGCAGTTATCCAAAATATGGAATACCGCTCTAACACAAAAATACTATTTTCCGAATCCCGTAAACAACCATATAGGAGAAAGAGAGAAAGTATATTTATCGATACGAATCCGAGTTAACGAGTCCGAGTCGATTTTGGTGCCTCTTTCTCTCTCCCCCTACCCCTTTATTTATAGGAAAATGAGGAGGTTACATTTTTACAAATAAACCCTTGGAAAAAATTAATTTCCAAAAATA
>CAXKVX010004634.1:0-19879 GCA_964058865.1 Eleocharis quinqueflora
CAGAATAAGATTGGAAACTAGCATCAGTGTAACCCTTTACAACTAGCTCAGTTTCCCTTCCGTACACAAGGAAGCTCTCTTTTGTCCTTCTCAGATATTTAAGGATACTCTTGACTGCTCCCCAATGAGCCATGCCGAGATTTGCCTGATATCTACTTGTTATGCTTAAAGCATAAGAAATATCAAGACGAGTGCATATCATAGCATACATGATGGAACCTATGGCGGAAGCATACGGTATCCTACTCATGCCCTCTAGCTCACCAGGTGTTGAAGGACACTGGGTCTTGCTAAGGTGAACGCCATGTGACATAGGCAAGAACCCACGCTTAGAGTTCTCCATGCTAAACATCTTTAGCACCTTATCAATATATGTGCTTTGACTTAGTCCAATAAGTTTCTTGGATCTATCTCTATAGATTCTAATTCCAAGCACATAAGCAGCCTCGCCCAAATCTTTCACTGAGAACACCTTCATCAATGAAGACTTGACAGATCTCATAAGGGAGATGTCATTCTCAATGATAACTATGTCATCTACATACAAGACTAGGAATATAATTTAGCTCTCACTCACTTTCTTACATACACAAGGTTATTCATCGTACTTGACAAAATCAAACTCTTTGATCTCTTTGTCAAAGCGAATATTCCAACTCCTTGATGCTTGCTTCAATCCATATATGGATCGTTGAAGCTTGCGTACATTTTCAACGTTGTTTGGATCTACAAAACCCATAGGTTGTGTCATATACACAAGCTCTTCTAGATCACCATTTAGAAAGCGGTTTTGACATCCATTTGTCATATTTCATAGTCATAAAATGTGGCCAATGCTAAAAGAATCCTAATAGACTTAAACATAGCAACATGTGAGGAAGTCTCGTCATAATCAACTCCATGAATTTGACGATAATTTTTCGCAACCAGTCGTGCTTTGTATACAGTCAAGTTTCCATCCATGTCAGTCTTTCTCTTAAAGACCCACTTGTTCTCAATGGGTTTGACCCCTTGAGGTGGATCAACCAAGTCCCATACATGGTTGTCATACATGGATTTTATCTCAGTTTTCATGGTTTCTAGCCATTCATTGGAGTCGGGCCTATCCATCGCTTCATTATAGGTCATGGGATCTTCGGTATCCAATACCGTCATCTCATGAAGACCCATGTACCTCACAGATGCATGGACTATCCTTGAGGATCTTCGTAGTACGGGCTCCGTAGCCTCTTTAACGAGGTTCTTCCACATGCTCTTGTGGAACGATCTCTTCTACAGGCTGCGCCTCTGAAGTTTGAGGTAAAGGTTGAACTTCTTCCTCAACTAATTGAGGTATGAGTCCTCCATTCTCCCACTAGCCTCAGTATCTACCACTGAAGGTTCATGATCGTTCTCTGGAATTTCTTCAAGAGATATCGCATTCTCATTATTACTTCTTGAGAGAAACTCTTTCTTTAAGAATGACCGCATGCCGAGCAACAACAACTTTGTTCTCGGATGGATAATAGAAGCAATATCCTCGAGTTTCTTTAGGATAACCTATAAAGTAACACTTGTCTGATTTTGGTTCAAGCTTGTCAGATGTCAACCTCTTGACATATGACTGACATCCCCAAATTTTAAGAAAAGACAAGTTTGGAATCTTTCCAACCCATATCTCAAATGGTGTCTTTGTTGGGTTACGAACAGTTCAAAACCCGTCAATTGGCCTAAGCAGCGGAAAGACCGTAAAACAAAAAATTTTACATCTGACTTAAGCCGAGGATTAAGCGGGATATGTCGGATAAACCACAGAGGGTGTCCACCTCTCGATTATCCCTAACATCAAAACCCTACTTAATCCTTAAACAGATCTACTCCTTAACTGAATTCTAAAACTTTAATCTACTTACAAATTAAATAGATTAATATAACATTAATACCTTGATCCAAATTCGAATTGGACCGCAGAAGACTCGGACGGCCGAATCACAGACGCTCTTCTTCTCGGAGTATCAGACGTTTGATACCTCTACCAGATGTCCACCAGGACGACCAGAGAGCGGCTTACTTCTTCTGCCAGAAATACCGAAAGCCGCGATATCCCGCAAAAACACTATTCACCGAGATACGGACTAAATAAAATATCTTCGTGAATCGCAGTTATCCAAAATATGGAATACCGCTCTAACACAAAAATACTATTTTCCGAATCCCGTAAACAGCCGTATACGAGAAAGAGAGAAAATATATTTATCGATACGAATCCGAGTTACCGAGTACGAATCAATTTTTGGTGCTTCTATCTCTCTCCCTCTACCCCTCTATTTATAGTAAAATGAGGAGGTGTCAAATTACCAAAATTACCCTTAAAAAATGTGAAAGGACAAAAATACCCCTTATGGATAAGTTTGATGACATTTCATATATATCAACACTTTGATATTTTCATGCCACAAGTTGGCATGCCGACCTCCCTTTTCTTTTTTTTTTCTTTTTTTTAAAATTTATTTATTTATTTTTAATTAAGATTTTAATTAATTTTAATTAAGGTTTTAATTTGATAAATGACTTTCATCCCAAATTCAAAACCATAATCAAGAATTAAAATCTAAATTAAATATATATAAATATACATAAACATATAATTGTTCTTAACAATTATATTTCTCAGGGTTTGGTATTTGTTTGGTTGCGGTATGATTTTATACAACGTATCGTATACGTTTATAAATTCAACCGTTGTTTTTGCTTGTCATCTTATATGACATATATAATTTAATCATATCATATATAATTAATTATAATCATCATAATATTAATTATAATCATCATAATATTAATTATAACTATATATAATTAATCATTAAGATTCTCTGATTTAGCTCATATGCGGTGTGACCCAATAAGATCTGTGTTATGTTGGTAAATAGAATTAAAACCATTTTAATTTCTATAATCATAGGAGGCATCTGACATATGCGCTATAACCATCCAATTACACAGACGATGTTGTACTTATGCAATATCACGATCCACTAAACATTTTAGTCGTGTTAATTCTTTCGTCTCACAGTATTAGATTAGTTTCAAGGCAGGTGTGTGTCATCCTTGCAAACTTAATCTTTTCTCGATCTTGAGCAGACTTATCAAATATAATTACTCTTGTAATTATATCGCATGCAGATAATCTTACTCTATCAAGGGGCCCAGTGATACTGTAACTCGTATCAAGATACGAGGTACAATAGTACTTTCAGTAAACCATCACTACCTCAACTAAGCTATGTATACCGAAAAGCTATCGTTATGACTGCGTTTTACCGACAGCGTTAGATAACAATCACACATACACATCTCTTAGTAGGAGAGCTGAATACCTCATACTTTAGAACTTAACACTGAATGAAAACATTAATGACACGTACACAATTCCATTTAATGTTTCATTCGAGGTCTGTCAAATACCATGTTCCTCTAACATATATTCATGTGATTAAAACGACATCTCATGTCTATGGTTTGTAAAACTTAACCATCTTTTAATCCACATTCTAACCTTGTAACGGTAAATTAGTGTTCCTGCTAATTACCTTGGTTAGAGACTTTTAAGAGTATATATCATCTGTATTATGAAGTTTCACAATTCCAGTTATTGACTCAAGTCAGATAAAGGAATGATTCATAAATTCAATAATACTCAAGGTAACAAAATGACAGTTTAATTAATCACTCAATTCATAAACAAAGCTTTATGATAATTTATCGTATTATTGACTTCTAGATTATTACAAACTAACAATCTCTCACTTAAGCTAGAAGCCAATCATCGTAGGCTCTAGTTACACGAATCTCTAAATTTCAAAAAATCTCATAGATCTAAAGACAAACTCACAGCCAATCTCATATGTGTCTTAGACCTATAGAAGTTGTGTGCAACTGTTGCTTGGCTTGAGGAAGAGATTACGTGAGTGGATCAGTTGTGTTGCTGACAGTGTCAACTCTACATATCTTTACATCACCTCTATTTACGATTTCTCGTATCAGGTGATAATGTCGCAGAACACGTATTCGGACTGTGATCTCGAATCATCTCGATCAGTTTAGAAATTTGTATCAGTATAATCATTTATTACGAGCTCGGTGTCACCACCATAGATGAGAAACATATCCTTAGTTCTTCTCAAGTACTTAAGGATATTCTTTGTAACATTCCAGTGCTTCATGCCTAGATTAGCCTGATATCTACTCGTCACACTTAAAGCGTACGAGACATCAGGGCGAGTGCACAACATGGCGTACATGATAGAGCCTATAGCCGAAGCGTATGGCACTCTACTCATTATGCTTCGCTCATCAGTTGTCGAAGGACACAATGTACGTGCTTTGACTTAATCCTATAAGTCTTTTCGATCTATCACGATAGATCTTTATGCCTAGTATATAGACAGCCTCGCCTAAGTCCTTCATTGAGAACACTTTCTTTAATGAAGACTTAGCCTTTTGCAACATAGGAATATCGTTTCCCATTAGGAGTATGTCATCTACATATAAGATTAAAAAGGCGATGGCACTCCCACTAGTTTTTCTGTACACACATGGTTCTTCTTCGCATCTGACGAAGTCAAACTTTTTTATTTCTTCATCAAACCGAAGATTCCAACTCCGTGATGCTTGCTTCAATCCATAAATTGATTTACGAAGCTTGCATATCTTTCCAGCGTTCTTTGGATCCTCAAAACCCTCAGGTTGTGTCATATACACATCCTCTTCTAAATTTCCATTTAAGAAGGCGGTTTTGACATCCATCTGCCATATTTCATAATCATGAAAATGCGGCAATTGCGAGGAGTATCCGAATTGACTTAAACATAGCCACGGGCGAAAAAGTTTCATCATAATCAACTCCTTGAATTTGTTTGAAACCTTTCGCAACCAGCCGTGCTTTGTATACAGTCAACTTACCATCCATGTTTGTTTTTCTTTTAAAAATCCATTTGTTTGCTATGGGTTTTACCCCCATCAAATGGCACAACTAGGTTCCACACCGTGTTGTCATACATGGACTGTATTTCGGATTCCATGGCCTCTAGCCATTTATCAGAGTCGGGCCTATCTATTGCTTCCGCATAGGTCATAGGATCTTCAGTATCATATCCTGATACCTCATGCAGTCCCAAGTACCTCTCGGGTGCTCGGACTGTCCTTGCAAACCTACGTAGCACTTGACCTTCGGGTTGTTGAACTTGATCTGCAACTATTTGCGGATTTGGTTCTACTTCAACTTGCGTTGAAGTACTTGAGCTCGGGACTAGAACCTCCTCCACAACTACTTGTGGATTTGATTCTTCCAGATGCTCTTCAACCGAAGTATCAAGTGGTGGATTAATCTGATCTCGTTCAGATACTGTATTGTGTGATGTATCTCGAATTTCTTCAAGTATTACATTACTCCCACTACTTCCTTTTGCGAGAAACTGTTTCTCAAAAAATACACCAATACGAGCAACAACTATTTTGTTCTCGGCCTAGTGATAGAAGTAATATCCTTTCGTTTCCTTAGGATATCCTACGAAAAAACATTTGTCAGACTTGGGATCAAGTTTGCCAGACGTCGGACATTTGACAAATACTTTGCAACCCCATATTTTAAAATAAGACATATTTGGGGCTTTCCCAAACCATAACTCGTATGGAGTCTTTTCTACTGACTTAGACGGGACCATATTTATCGTTTGTGCTGCAGTTTCTAGTGCGTACTCCCAAAAAGATTTCGGAAGAGTGGCATTACTCATCATAGATCGGACCATGTCTAGCAAGGTTCGATTTCGTCTCTCAGAAACACCATTCCATTGTGGTGTTCCTGGAGGCGTGAGTTGTGAAACTATTCCACATTGTTTTAAGTACGTTATAAACTCATGACTCAAGTATTCGCCTCCACGATCAGATCGTAAGGCTTTAATACTCTTGTTTAATTGATTTTCTACTTCAGCCTTGAATTCCTTGAACTTTTCAAAGGATTCGGACTTATGTCTCATCAAGTAGACATAACCGTATCTACTGTAATCATCAGTAAACGTGATAAAGTACGAATAACCATTTCTTGTACAAGTACTCATAGGTCCGCATACATCAGTATGTACGAGTCCTAGTAAGTCACTTGCCCTTTCGCCCTTTTTGGAGAAAGGCGTTTTGGTCATTTTTTCACGTAAACAAGATTCGCACGTGTTAATTGATTCAAGATCAAAATTTCCAAGAAGTCCATCTTTATGCAACTTCTCGATGCGTTTCTCGTTTATATGACCAAGGCGACAATGCCACATGTAAGTTGTGCTTTCATGAGACGCTTTGAGTCGTTTATTAGTTATGTTGAACACGGGTTTTTCCAATTGCAATATATACAGACCATTCATCATACAAGAGGATCCATAATATAACTTTCTTTTATATATTGAGCAATTATTGTTCTCTATTACAAAAGAGAACCCATTCGTCTCTAAACATGAGATCGAAATGATGTTCTTGGAAATGCTAGGAACAAAATAAACATTTTCTAGTTCCAATACAAGCCCGCTTGGCAAATACAACTCTATATTTCCAACGGTTACGGCTGCAACCTTTGCTCCGTTTCCAACTTGGAGTTGTACTTCCTTGTTACGTAATTTCCTCATATTCTTTAGTGCCTGCACATTGAACAAATATGAGCACATGATCCAGTATCTAATACCCAATCATTAATAGAGGTAGTAACGTTAATTTCAACAACAAATATACCTGAGGATGAAGCTTTGGAAACATTTCCAGACTTCACGTCCGCCAGATACTTCGGACAGTTTCTTTTCCAATGACCCTTTACTTTGCAGTAAAAGCAGTCAGAGGCATCAGATACCTTTACCTTGGGAGGATTGGGTTTAGCAATCTTTTTCCCTTTTCCCTTGTACTTCGGGGCCACTTTCTTCGGTGATTTCTTCACCTTTCTTTGACCAGCCCGGATCATGAGGACAGATGTATTCTTTTTTATGTCATCATCTGCGATCCTCAACATCCCCTGCAACTCTTGCAGACTCTTCTCCATTCCCAGCATATGATAGTTCATTATGAAATTCTAAAAGATGGGAGGGAGGGAATGAAGGATAACGTCCGTTGCAAAATCTAATTCCAACGGAGCGTTCATTTTCTGCAGCTGCTCAACATCGCTTGTCATACGAAGCATGTGAGAGCTGATAGAACCACCTTCATTTAACTTATGATTAAGTAGGGATGTGACCACTTTATATTTCTCCGCACGAGCCTGCTCTTGAAACATGTTCTTGAGTTGCTCGCACATTTCGTAGGTCTTAGTGTCCATGAATCGACGCTGCAATTCAGGAACCATAATTCCTACCAGGAGACTTTGTACATCAAGCTCATCATCTTTGTGCTTGTTGTACAAAGCGATCTGATCTGCTTCGCCTCCAGCAGGCCCAGCAGGGATTGGTTTGTTCAGAACATAATCCTTTTTCTCGCGTCTTAGTACGATGGTGATGGCACGGAACCAATCAGTAAAATTTGATCCATCCACCTTCAGAGTTTGTTTCTCGAGCAGGGAACGCAATGAGAATGACGATTCTTTAGCCATATTTCTACAACGTTAAAAGTAAAGATTTTAGCTCTGTTCATGTTATGTTCTATTTAAATAATAAAACTCCCACTGCAAATTTGTTCTATTCCCTTTTGCAGTAGGACCAAGATCCCTATTTTCACTAATATAAGAGTCAGCTGTTACGCATAACGCGGCTATTAGTTATTTTAGGTAAGCCATCTTGTTAATCACAACTCTTTGCGATTCTTGGTTTCGTTAAAACATCGTATGTTTTTAACGAAGACTTTGCCCCAAGCCCAAAACGTTTTTGGAAATCATTGGTAAGTAACCTCACTCTACTTGATTAGTTATGTCTTACATAACCCTTGACCACCAAATGTAAAAGGTGACGCCTACTGAGTGGAGAACCGTCAACCGATGAACAATAGTGTGAGAAGGATAGAGTAGGAAGGACATACTACTTAATTCGTGTGAGTTTGTTTTTATGTTTAACGGTGCAAGCTTCATTAAAAAGGTATGTCAGATAAACCACAAAGGGTGTCCACCTTCCGTTTATCTCTAACATCAAACCTCTTTCATAAGCTTACGTTCGTTAAGCAGTCAGTTCTTTAAACTAATTGTAAGACACACTTACGGATACGCGAAAAACCGTCTGCCAGAAAGATCATCGTGAGTTCCTTCACAAATCTATCTTTGACATCACGCTCTTTCACGTTTCCTTGAAAGTGATAAATCTTATTTATACATTTCGTAATATCTCGGTAAATCTCAATTTACGTATATATTTGGTCCGGTATATCATTTATCAGTTTCTAATTCTTTATCTCGCAGCAATGCTCAGTTCTCATTTATACTGTTTAAAAGCACATAAACAATTTATATGATTTTGCAAACAGATATTCTTTCCAGTCCATAAAGCAATTAGTAATGTAACAAAGTCCCCATTTGGGCCTGATGTTGTATTATGGAAAGGGGCTCCCAGGAAAGATCAGGGTCACCGGGGACCTTATTAGTTCTAATCTTTCCTAGACAGAACCTTCTTTCTCATCGTATGCGCAACAGCTCTTACTTTGAGTACTTTATTGCTTCATCACACTCCTCAATTTACTTTACTTATCCGAAGGTTTTCGAAATGCGAAAGAGTTACATTTTGCCATTTCAAACACATCTGAGTAATTTGGTAACGTGATAAAGTCCCCGTTTGGGCCAGCTAATCAGGACACGTAAAAGAGATCAGACGAAAGAGTCCTAAGACACCTCTCATGTCATAACCTTTATCTCTTACGGGTGGAGATTAACAGTTCTTACTTTGGGTACTCTATTCCTTCATCACATTCTTAGATATACTCAAACGCAGTTGAAAGTGTTATAAAACGAAAACTTAAATAAAACATACAGAAAGCTTAAATCACATTTAACTTTCTCAGTCGGTAAAACCGCACCGAGGAAATCTCATTTCATTTCGGTTTTGGACTTAAGCTGCAATTCAAAGAATTTAAACCGATGTGCGGTATATGCACCTAATTTGCATAAGTTATAACTTTTAGAAAATCAATTAGCGGGAGAGCCCGGTGCTCTGATACCACTATTGGGTTACGAACAGTTCAAAACCCGTCAATTGGCCTAAGCAGCGGAAAGACCGTAAAACAAAAAATTTTACGTCTGACTTAAGCCGAGGATTAAGCGGGGTATGTCGGATAAACCACAGAGGGTGTCCACCTCCCGTTTATCCCTAACATCAAAACCCTACTTAATCCCTAAACAGATCTACTCCTTAACTGAATTCTAAAACTTTAATCTACTTACAAATTAAATAGATTAATATAACATTAATACCTTGATCCAAATTCGAATTGGACCGCAGAAGACTTGGACGGCCGAATCACAGACGCTCTTCTCCTCGGAGTATCAGACGTCTGATACCTCTACCAGATGTCCACCAGGACGACCAGAGAGCGGCTTACTTCTTCTGCCAGAAATACCGAAAGCCGCGATATCCCGCAAAAACACTATTCACCGAGATACGGACTAAATAAAATATCTTCGTGAATCGCAGTTATCCAAAATATGGAATACCGCTCTAACACAAAAATACTATTTTCCGAATCCCGTAAACAACCGTATATGAGAAAGAGAGAAAATATATTTATCGATACGAATCCGAGTTACCGAGTACGAATCGATTTTTGGTGCTTCTATCTCTCTCCCTCTACCCCTCTATTTATAGTAAAATGAGGAGGTGCCAAATTACCAAAATTACCCTTAAAAAATGTGAAAGGACAAAAATACCCCTTATGGATAAGTTTGATGACATTTCATATATATCAACACTTTGATATTTTCATGCCACAAGTTGGCATGCCGACCTCCCTTTTCTTTTCTTTTTCTTTTTTTTTTTCTTTTTTTTAAAATTTATTTATTTATTTTTAATTAAGATTTTAATTAATTTTAATTAAGGTTTTAATTTGATAAATGACTTTCATCCCAAATTCAAAACCATAATCAATAATTAAAATCTAAATTAAATATATATAAATATACATAAACATATAATTGTTCTTAACAATTATATTTCTCAGGGTTTGGTATTTATTTGGTTGCGGTATGATTTTATACAACGTATCGTATACGTTTATAAATTCAACCGTTGTTTTTGCTTGTCATCTTATATGACATATATAATTTAATCATATCATATATAATTAATTATAATCACCATAATATTAATTATAACTATTTATAATTAATCATTAAGATTCTCTGATTTAGCTCCTATGCGGTGTGACCCAATAGGATCTGTGTTATGTTGGTAAATAGAATTAAAACCATTTTAATTTCTATAATCATAGGAGGCATCTGACATCTGCGCTATGACCATCCAATTACACAGACGATGTTGTACTTATGCAATATCACGATCCACTAAACATTTTAGTCGTGTTAATTCTTTCGTCTCACAGTATCATATTAGTTTCAAGGCAGGTGTGTGTCATCCTTGCAAACTTAATCTTTTCTCGATCTTGAGCAGACTTATCAAATATAATTACTCTTGTAATTATATCGCATGCAGATAATCTTACTCTATCAAGGTGCCCAGTGATACTGTAACTCGTATCAAGATACGAGGGACAATAGTACTTTCAGTAAACCATCACTACCTCAACTAAGCTATGTATACCGAAAAGCTATCGTTATGACTGCGTTTTACCGACAGCGTTAGATAACAATCACACATACACATCTCTTAGTAGGAGAGCTGAATACCTCATACTTTAGAACTTAACACTGAATGAAAACATTAATGACACGTACACAATTCCATTTAATGTTTCATTCGAGGTCTGTCAAATATCATGTTCCTCTAACATGTATTCATGTGATTAAAACGACATCTCATGTCTATGGTTTGTAAAACTTAACCATCTTTTAATCCACATTCTAACCTTGTAACGGTAAATTAGTGTTCCTGTTAATTACCTTGGTTAGAGACTTTTAAGAGTATATATCATCTGTATTATGAAGTTTCACAATTCCAGTTATTGACTCAAGTCAGATAAAGGAATGATTCATAAATTCAATAATACTCAAGGTAACAAAATGACAGTTTAATTAATCACTCAATTCATGAACAAAGTTTTATGATAATTTATCGTATTATTGACTTCTAGATTATTACAAACTAACAGTCTTCTCAATAGACTTTGATGGAAATTTGTTTATAATAAAAGCGGCGGTTTCAAGCGCATAGTCCCAAAGTTTTAATGGCATATTAGTTCGATTCATCATGGAATGAACCATATCTAGCAAAGTTATGTTCCTCATTTTGGATACGCCATTCCATTGTGGCATTTTGGATACGCCTCTATATATGTGTGTGTTATTTTCTTTACAAATCCAAAAAATGTGTGCAATTATACTGATACTAGTAATCGTACCTGTGCACAACAACGGAAGAAATAAAACAAAAAATCGCTCCATATTAATACATATTAATAAATCACAGTTTTATAACAAAAAGTATATATTATAAGCATATATATAATATATAATGTACTGTATTAAAAATGGATGAGTGGCTCAGTGGTTAAGTGCTTGAGAGGTATTAGGCTTGACTCAAGTTCAAAAAACTCATTGCCTACATTATTTTCAGCGAATTTTTACTTTAATCACAAGTTCTATGGGATATTATGTGGTCTTTGAGAATAGTTGTGTTGAAGTTCAAAATTTGCTTGAGAAGCGTTGTAGATGAAATTTGATCGGATGGTTGTTACATTATCCGCCCAAAAAACCATTAAATCAGAATTCTTGAGTGTTTTGTCATCCAAGCTCCTTAATAAGAAGGAAAAATACTTCGGAGCCGGTAATGGTTAAAATAATGCCTGGTGTGTTGAAGGTGGCAAGTGTCAAATCTTATTAGAAAATCTTTACTTAAAAAGTTTAAAGTCTTGTGTTGATCTTTAACGTAAAAGATCAAGAGATTATGGCGAGATTTGCATTAGTTTTGTTGAAGATGATGCAAAGGATTCTGCTATGAGAATATTCTTGGATGTTGATCTTATCTACTCTCAAAATTCATGCAACCGAATCACCTTTATGAAATTGAAAGACATGAACTCTTCAAATCTTTTTGTTGTGTTTGTCTATAGCATATATGTCTTCATGCAATTGTTTACATCTCCTCTTTTTATTGTTTATTGAGATTTAAAAAAAAATCAGGTTCGTGCTCCATTATCACAAGTTGTGAAGCATCTTTCTTCAACTTTTTCAGTATTGTTTGTTTCCATTTTAAATTCTTACCAACTCATTATTAGAGATATTGCAGAACTTGATGAATTATTTGGGGTTTGGAGGTATCTATGGGACCAGAATCTGCTGTAGTGCAGTAGTGCGCTACAGCAAATGGACAGTCTGGATTGATCGTTAATTTCGCGATCGACCGCTAGCATTGGAAATCAGGAGGGTCTTTATATTTTGACACGAATCTTGATGCAATCAGTAAAAATCGGATGATCCAGATACTGCGCTACACCATTCCACGCAGCACCAGATCTGTTTCCGTATCTATGCCGCAACTTTTGGAATCTTTTTGTATGCGATGGTTCATGTACCAATTAGAGGAGGTTATAGTGAGGAGTTTGGTAAATGTGGCGAACCAAAACTATTGTTAATGTGTTAGTGTAAAAGCTCCATCGTTTTCATGTGCATCTAGAAAATTTAACTAATTATTAATTGCCTTTTATTTAGCACTTGGTTTATGTATTGTATTGCAATAACGATTTAGTATTAATGTTCGAGGTAAACCGTACGTGCAAAGAAAATTTGACAGGTGCTGATATACGTGACATAGTTTTGTAAATTAACATCTCAATGCATGATAAATTTATAACAGAAAAGGGTTATTTCAATTGATTTTTGGGGAAAATGAGACATACCTAATCACTTGCTTATATGTATCTAATACAAAGGACAGAGAAAGGAAATTGGTTACATCTTGTTCAACAAAGTATTGTGTGATGGAGACAAGCCGGAATTTGGGCCGGGCCACACTAGTACATGGGCTGTTTGCCACTAGTGGTGGTATCAAACAGTCAGACACAGACACAGACACAGGTAGGACTGGAAAAAAAACTCGTAACTTGTGAGTTGCTCGAACTCGACTAGAGAAAAACTCGGTTATAACTCGAGTTGACAGAACTCGAGCTGAGCCAACTCGATTGACTCACGAGTTGAGTTCGAGTTGCCCTCAACTCGCTCAGTCCAACTCGTGAGTTGTAATATATAAATAATTTGTACTTATTTGAACTGAAAGTTGTTTATATTTGAATTATTTGCATTTATTGGAACTTATTTTCACTTATTTGCATTTATTTAACAAACATTAGTAGAAAACACATACTTTCTATTTTATAAACACATAGAAATTAGAAATAAAACATGTTTTTTATGCTCTATGTTATAATTTTCGAGTTGGCTGTCGAGTCACGAGCCAACTCGAGTTGTGGCGAGTTGAGTTCGAGTTGGTTCAGAAAACTCGAAATTATTATGTGTAACGAGCCGAGCCAACTCGAGTTGTGGCGAGTTCGAGTTCGAGTTGAGTCTGACTCGCTCAAACTCGGCTCATATACAGCCCTAGACACAGGGAATGAGATCTTCGCGCAGCACAAATACTGTGCGTGCTGCGCGGTAAATTTCAATTTTTTATTTGCATCGAGATTTGTGCAAGCTAAACTTTATAATATTAAACCCCATGAATCAAATTTAGGCCGTCCATAGCCTACAACGCAGAGAATCTTGAACGTTCGTTACGGCTGCGCAGCAGAGAATCCGCTTCCCGGACACAGTGCCTTAAACCATGTCTTCTTCTTTCAAATCATTGTGATCCTATTTCTTGATGAATCTCAAGATGTCCAGGGGAATGTCAAATATGACCAATTTTAGTGGAATTGAACACGTGGCAGGATGGGAAATTAGAGGAAATTTTGTTTAATACAAAAATAGGGCTCATTTTTTTAAGTTGGGCTGAAATTACATGTTAATGGGAGGGCTTATGTGGTAAGAATTTTGGGCCGAGAGGCATTTTGGGCTGTAGTAGTGGAAGAGAAATGGATTGAATCGGTTGTTGTTGGTGCATGTTTGGAGCGGCTAGCTGTATTTCCATTTGCCTTTTTCAAAGAAAGGCTCAAGTCTAGAATTTAGTTTGGTTTTGAATTTCTAATATACAATTTCTTATATATTTCTCCAAGTGAAGCATATAGCTATTGATCCATCCATCCTGTCTGCCGCAATCCGTATCCTGTAGCAATATTACTGCAGAGATAATCGAATGGCTATTTTTATCTCAAAATTTACACAGCGTAAATTTCAAAGTTCAAAATAATGTTTGATTTCCACTATAGTAAAAATATTATTAATTTTAACTACGGAGGATTGAATTCGTATAATTGTTATTTACAATAACCGTCTCACATAAGATAAAATTTCAAAAATAATATTAAAAAGTAAAGATTTTTTGGGGAAAAAAAATCAAAGTCATCAAATTTAATAATTTAAAATTGAGAAAATCTGAAAATATCCTACGTTTCGTCTCTGATCCCTCCCCGGCACTCTTTTCGTCTCTAAATATACGATTTTTTGCGAGTAACGTAAAAAAAAGTTAGATCCCACGGTCTCATTAGTGAATTCACACCCGCTAGAGTATCTGGTCATACGAAATAGTCATCAAGTAATTCAAATTACATCAAAATTTGTACATGCGAATTTCGATATAATATAAATTATTGAATGATTATTTAGTATTATCGATTACCCACCGGATGCGCTACAACAAGCCTACATTTTGAAATAAACTCGGTTTCAAATTCATGACGCACTGCATGTGGGTCCAGACGCACATTATTCAATTCGTAATCCGATTTGTGATGCACCTTTTTGTCTTTTATCGATTTGATTTTATTAGAAAGTGGTCCCTCTGTCATAGCCTATTGGCATTAGTCATTAGAACTGTGATAGAATACGAGTTGACATTTGAACTAGAATAAGACTTGAATATTCGAGTTAGTTCAACTCGAATAACTATCGAGTTGAATTCGAGTTGAAATCGATTTGCTCAAAATCGACTCGATAAACAGACCTACAAAGAACATAAGACGCACATCATATAAACCTCACTGAAGCCTCTCTTTCCTAGAAGATTCAAGAGAGCATAACTGTTATTTTATAGAATTTGAGAAAAGAATTTATTCAAACTTTCTGTTGTGCTTTACATGCTGATTTACATTGGTATTTATAGGCATCTTAGCCTTGTGACTGTTGTTCTATTTCCTAATTTACAAGATTACAATTTTGCCTAAGTTTGGAAGGGATCTGAGGCCTATTCTAACGGCTATATGATTGTATGCTTATTTCTTGATTAGTCTTGATCTTGATCAATGATGAGATTCTGAGATCAATCACATATTTCAACACTCCCCCTCAAGTTGGGTCCAAATATGTTTATAGATCCCAACTTGGACAAGATGTGTTCGAATGGTCCTTTATTCAATGCCTTAGTGAAGATATCCGCCAGTTGGTTTTTGCTTTCAACGTAAGGCGTCTCAATTTGTCTTGATTGGACTTTTTCTCTAATGAAATGGCAATCCACTTCGATGTGTTTTGTTCTTTCATGAAATACTGGGTTTGAAGCAATGTGTCTTGCAGCTTGGTTGTCGCAGTACATCTGCATAGGTCCATTGCTTGAAATCTTTAAGTCATCAAGTACTTGTTTAATCCAAATTAATTCACTTGCAGTTGAAGTCATGGCTCGATATTCTGCTTCTGCACTTGATCTTGCTACAACATTCTGTCTTTTGCTTTTCCATGTTACTAGATTCCCTCCTACGAACGTGCAATATCCTGTTGTTGATTTTCGGTCATGGCTACCAGCCCAATCTGCATCCGAATAACCAACAATGTTGTTAGTATTATTTTTCTTCATCCATATGCCTTGACCTGGAGCCTTTTTTAAGTACTTAAGTATTCTATCTACAGCTTCCAAATCAGTATTTCTAGGTGCATGCATAAATTGACTTACAGAGCTGACTGCATATGCAATGTCTGGTTTGGTAACTGTCAAATAAATGAGTCGACCAACAAGTCTTTGGAATTGACCTATATCCTTTAATGATTCACCATCTTCAGGGTCTAATTTTTTATTAGGTTCCATTGGGGTGCTAGCTGGTTTGGTACCTAGTTTGCCAGTTTCTTTTAGTAGGTCGAGGGCATATTTTCTTTGAAAGAGGAACAAACCTTTGGTTGAATGTGCTATTTCAATTCCCAAAAAGTACTTTAACTTACCTAAGTCCTTAATATCAAATTTATTTTTCAAGTAAGTTTTTACGTTTTTTATTTCTTCTTCATCATTTCCAGTGATAATGATATCATCTACGTAGACAAGCACAATTGTAGTTTTGTTGTTTGAATGTTTAACAAACATGGATGAATCAGCTAAACTAGTAATAAATTCATGGAGTAAGAGAGAGTGACTAAGCTTGCCATACCATGCTCTTGGAGATTGTTTAAGTCCATAGATTGATTTGTTTAATTTACACACAAGATTGTTGTCAGATCCAACCTTATGACCTGGGGGTAATGACATATAAACTTCTTCTTCTAGATTGCCTTGTAAGAATGCATTCTTAACATCCATCTGGAATAAGCTCCATCCCAAATTAGTAGCAATAGACAATAAAATTCTAACTGTGTTCATTTTCGCAACGGATGCGAAGGTTTCTTGGTAATCTATGCCATATGTTTGAGTGAAGCCTTTAGCTACGAGTCGTGCCTTATACATTTCTACTGTTCCATTACTATTATATTTGATTTTGTAGATCCATTTACATCCTACAGGTTTTTTTCCTTTTGGTAATGGTACAATGGTCCAAGTTTTGTTTTTTTTCAAGGGCTTCAAGTTCTTCTTTCATAGCCTTACGCCATATGTGACTTTGTTCGGCTTCTACAAAATTGTTTGGTTCTGTTTCGTTGGATACGGCTGTTAGAAAAACCCTATGTGTTGCGGAAATATTCTCGTAAGTTACATAATCTTGGATAAGGTAACTTACCTTGTAGGTTACATAGTCCCATAACCTGGAAGAAGGTTGAGTCGACCGAGTTGATCTTCTTGGCTGAAGTTCTGCTTCTGTCTCATGAGATTTTGTTTCTGTCTCGTTCCCGATTGCTACGGTTTCGACTTCCTCCCTTAAGACTTGGTTATCGGCGGCACCTTTTTCTTTACATATTGTTGGTCCTGGGAGTACTATATTGTCTCCAAGAACAAAATTTTGATTGTGCATATCTCTATGTTCTTTAAAGAATGGTTCGTCTTCAAAAAATGTGTTGTCTCGAGAAATATAAATCTTACGACTAATAGGATCGTAACACTTATATCCTTTTTTTTGAGAGGAGTATCCTAAAAATATGGTTTTTACTGCATTTTTATCTAGCTTATCTTGTCGTTTAATATGTACAAAACATGTGCATCCAAATACTCTAAGATGCTCTAAGCTTATATTTCTTTTTGTTAAAATCTCCAATGGGCTTCTATTTTGTAATACTGGGCTTGGTAGTCGATTTATTAAATGTATAGATGTAAGTACAGCTTCGGACCAAAATCTTTTTGGGACATTAGTTTGAAATAATAAGGATCTTGTGACTTCTAAAATATGTCGATTTTTCCTTTCAGAAACGCCATTTTGTTCAGGTGTGTTAACACACGTGGTTTGGTGTAATATACCTTTTTGTTTTAGAAAACTAGTAAATGGCTTATTAATATATTCAGTACCATTATCAGACCTAAATACTTTAATTTTGGTATTATACTGATTTTCAACAAAGTTAGTGAATTCTTGAAATTTAAGAAAAACTTCACTTTTTGCTTTAAGGAGATATAACCAAGTGGTTCGCGAAAAATCATCTATAAAGGTAACATAATAGCTAAAGTTATTATATGAATTAACCGGTGCCGGTCCCCAAACATCTGAATTAATTAGTTCAAAACTTCTAGTGGTCTTACTCTTAGATATAGGAAATGGCAATCTGGTTTGTTTTGCAAAACGACAAGTATCACAATTACTATTGTTTAAATCATGCAAAGTAACTAATTTATTCAAAACATTATCAGAAGGGTGTCCAACTCGCCAATGCCATAATTTATTTTGTTCTACATTACCAGCAAACAAAGCTTTATTGAACGTATCTAAAATATATAGGCCATTTTCTAATTTGCCTCTACCAATCATCTTCTTCGTTGCTCTGTCCTGAAATGTCACGTTATCTTGTGAGAAAATTACATTACAATTCAACTCTTTTATGATTTTACTTACAGAGAGTAAGTTGGTGTTGAAGTTTGGTAGGTACAATACAATCGATATTTTCTTGGACAAAATATTGGTAGACCCTATTTTTTCAATTGGTACTTGAGCACCATTGGCTACGGTCACATGTATTGCTTGGTTTATTTCTTTTTGGTCAGTCAAAATTATGGAATTCCCGTCATGTGGTCCGTTGCACCAGAATCTATTATCCATTTTGTATCATTATTAAAACTAAAATAATTGGAATGGGCCTTACCTGTGAACTTACCTTGTTTTTCAAATAAAGAAGACAGATGGGTTATGAGGCTTCCGAGTTGGGCCTGATTAAATCCAGGTTGGGCAGCGTTGGTTGGGCCTGACCCGACTGACTCATTAAACGTCGGTTCGTTGCCCTCAGAAGTTCTCGCCGCCATCCTTAACCTTTCCCCTTCCTTCGATCCAGTCGCCTTCCTTCCTTTGTAAGGATCGCCTCCTCTGTGAGATTCACCTCCTTTGTGAGAGTCACCTCCTCTGTTAGAATCGCCTCCCTTCTTCTTTGGTCTGAGGTGCGGGTGGAGGAACCAACACTCGTCCGGACGGTGTCCCTCCTTCTTACAGTTATCACATCTGACTTTACCGGAAGCTCCCTGCATCTCTCCTTTGAAGGTTGGGTTACGGTTTTGAGCAGAGAAGGCTTGATTCTCTAGATCTGAGGTCTGTTGGGGGTTCATGATAAACCTGCGGGTTTCTTCACCCTGCAGCATGGCTACCACACTGCGAAGTTTTGGTAGTTCTTTGGACAAAAGAATCTGAGACCGAACTTGTTCATAGCTCTGGTTTAAACCAGAGAGGAACTGGAATACTTTGTCTTGCTCTAAGGTTTTCAGGTCAGTGGTTTGAGTATATAACGCAAGTTCGTTCCATTTGGTTTGCAAATCGCTGTAATAGTCGATCACAGTTCTGGTTCCTTGTTTGGTTTGAGAGATTTCGTGTTTCAGATGAGTTGTTTCGGTGCTGGTATTTTTGCTGTTGGTTTTTTGTTCAACAGAGTTTATGGGCTTACCAGTGATATGGCTAAGTTTGCCTTTGCCGAGTAGTGAAAGATGAATTGATCTGGCCCATGATGGATAGTTGGTGCCGTTGAGTAGCGTGGTGGTGAGTCTCAGCGTTTGTTGTGCATCTCCGTTGTATGGATGGTGCCCGCTGTAGCCTTCTGCCATTGTTGGTATCACGGCACTTCTTGCAACCTATCTGGTTCAGAAAACTTTTTTTTTTTCTGAGGCCAAAACCTATAGCTCTGATACCATGTTATTTTATAGAATTTGAGAAAAGAATTTATTCAAACTTTCTGTTGTGCTTTACATGTTGATTTACATTGGTATTTATAGGCATCTTAGCCTTGTGACTGTTGGTCTATTTCCTAATTTACAAGATTACAATTTTGCCTAAGTTTGGAAGGGATCTGAGGCCTATTCTAACGGCTATATGATTG
>CAXKVX010004635.1:0-15597 GCA_964058865.1 Eleocharis quinqueflora
TGTAATTTTGTTTGTACAATGACAATAGTCTAATAAAATACTTGTTTATAAAAAGAAAAGAAAAAAGTCTAATAATGATTTTTTCATGAAACTAGAATAATTAATTAACTATTATTAAAAGGAATGACATAATTCTATTTTTACTTGCAATAAGTTTAATATTATACAAAATAATTTCAGATATATTAATGATTATGTAGTTTCATTTTATAAGAGCATTTGTTTAGTTCTATTTGTTAATAAAATAAATGAATAACATAATTTTATTAATTTGTTTATATTGTAATTTTTTTTGTAATTAAACTAGCACACAACAACAAGTATCATAGTTTTTTTTATTAAACTAAGATATGGACGAATTTTTATTAAAAGTGCACATCAACTAATCTATTTTTTTTTTATCAAACTAACGTAATGAATGAAACAATTTTTTATTTATAATATTTTTTTAATGAACTTAACTTAGTGCTTTAGAAGTGTTCTAATAGTTTGTTGTGAACTTAATTAATAATAAACATTTTATTTGTTAATGAAGAGTAACATGATTTTGTTCTCACATATATTTTAAATAGTAGAGAAAGTAACTAAAAAGAAAGGAAACTGAAAGTTAAACGGTACAACAAATTGGGCCCACAATGGCAATTTGGCAAAAATATTAGAAAAAGGACAAGCAAGAGCAGTTTGTAAAATTGCCCCATAAATAATTCTTTTTATATTTCTGTTGCAGCAAAAGAACCAAAGACCGATTTTTTTTTATAATTAGAAAATAAATAAATAGATTATTTTTAAACATAAAGAGTACTTGGGACGCTCCAAAATGAAAAAAGTCGGTGTTGTGAATACCGTCTAGAGAAAAAGGCAAAATGGACGGTATTGTGAATACCGTCCATTTAGATTTTTAATTTGAATATAAATTATTTTTATAACTAACCTGAAAAATAAAGAATAACATCTATGACTCTGAATTCAAATCGTTGACGATAATGACCCAACTTTATATTTACGTTCAGACGTGTTATTTAGATTCATGTATTTGGAGGGCACTTAGAAATTCAAACAAAACAAAAGGAAATTCTAAGTAACTCTGAATGTGACCGTTTAAAAAGAGAGTCATTATTATCAAAGATTTGAATCTATGGTTATAAATGTTATTTTTTATTTTTTCAGGTCAGTTATAAAAATAATTCAACTTTTGTACGTGAATATTTTATTATTAAAAAAATATTAATATTTTAATTCATGAGTTGGATAGTATTTAGGTAAGTTTTTGTACAACTTTAGTTGTACTTGTCGGATCGTAATTAAGTTCTTTTTTATCGTCACAAGTCATAAAGCTGTAGATATTCGAGTCTACTTAAACCACGTTGAGTCTGATTTGCAATCGAAGAAACGAGCGATTCAAAATTGAATCTGAAGCAAACTCGTGATAAAAATTACTAATTAAGACATATGTTGAAGATGGAGCCAAATTTGAGATACGCATTCCTCCGAACGCAAATCAAACTCGACACGATGGAAGTAGACTCAGATATCTACAACTGGATGGCTTGCGACGATAAAAAACATTAATTACGGTCTCGACGAGCGTAGCCGAAGTTGCTACAAAAAATTATTACGTATGATTAGCATTTTTTTCTATTTTTGTAGCAATTTCAACTACGCTCGTCGAGACTGTAATTATTTCTTTTAACGTCGTAAGTCATAGAGCTATAGATATCCAAGTCTACTTCCACCACGTTGAGTCTAATTTGTAGTCGAAGAAATGTGCATATCAAATTTGACACCATCTTCAACTTATGTCTTAATTAGTCATTTTTATCACAAGTTTGCGTAAGATCCAATTTTGAATCGCTCGTTTCTCCGATTGCAAATCAGACTCAACGCAGTGGAAGTAGATTCGGATATCTACAACTAGATGGCTTGCGATGTTAAAAAAACTAATTACCGTTTCGACGAGAGTAGTCGAAGTTGCTACAAAAATTACCTAAAAATTGCTAATCATACTTAATATTATTTTGTAGCAACTTCGGCCACGCTCGTCGGGACTGTAATTAGTTTTTTTAACATCGCAAGCCATCGAGCTGTAGATAAAGTCTAATTTCATTGCGTCGAGTTTGATTAGCGGTCGAAAAAATGTGCATATCAAATTTGACTTCATCTTCAACTTATGTCTTAATTAGTAAAATTTTATCATGAATTTGCGTCGGAATCAATTTTGAATTGCTCGTTTCTTCGATCGCAAATCAGACAAGAAGGTATGGAATAGACTCAGATATCTACAACTCGATAACTTGCGATGATAAAAAAAAAATTAATTACGGTTACGATAAGCGCAACTGAAGTTGTTGCAAAAAATATATAAATACAATCCAACTCATATATTAAAATACTAATATTTTTAATAATAAAAAATTCACCTGTTCGGAAAAAAAAACTAAAATCTAAATTGGACGATATTGACAACACCGTTCAATTGGATTTTTTAATTGGTCGATATTCGCAATCCGTTCGTTTCTATTTCTGTAACTTTTTAAATAATTTTTATGTCTTAATATAATTAATTAATCTAATTTTCATTATTAAAAAAATCGGGACCAAAGACCCAGTTTTCCAGCTATATATTATATAAATAAATAATAAATAAAGCCATATTTTGGAATTCATTTATTCAGAGTACTGCGTGGGGTTGACTCGCGTCACCTCTTCTCTGTGGGGTCACCGCGCTATAATCAATTCATGTCGGGTCTTTTTGTGTTCGCGCAAGTCTCTCTCTCTCTCTCTCTCTATCTCTCTCTCTTCCCCGCTTCTTCCCCGCTGTCTCAACCAAAAACCCAAACTATTAACAAAACAAATCTACACCTTCCTCTCTCCCACGTCAATCAACACTTGTTACATGAACTTTTCAACCAGCTCGTGCGCTCTAGGTATAGTAGAGCGCACCAAAGAATTCCTTCTTTGACCTCGTTTTCTCTCTTCTTCTTTACGTTGAAGTTTCAATACTTGCGCTTGACTGATACAGTTACACCCCATCTTCCCTGCAATTAGCTGCCGCTCCATCTCCGCAAAGGTTTGTTTTCTCGATTTCAAACTTCTGGTCGCTTGATTTATAATCGACAGCGTGGATCTTTTGGTTTTGTCTGTTGATTTAGTGTTTTGGTTTGGGGCAAAGCAAAATGGGAGATATATTTGCTTATTTCTTTTATTGTTTGGTTAGTGATTTATAAAATTACAACTTGAATTAAAAAGACATGGTGTTTCATGTGCGGTCTGCCGGTCTGGCTGTTAATTCCAAATGGAATTAGCTTTTCTTGATTTAGAATTTGACTAAATTTGCTTAGTCAACATTGTTTACTGACTGTACCATGTTCCTACTTAATTCCTGAGCAAAAATACTGCTACTTTTAGGATTCCATTTGAATTGAAGGAAAACAAAAAAGGAAAAGAAACTCGGCAGTAGTTTAGTACCCATTATATCTGCACCATGCACTAATGTAGAAAGGCAATAACATCATTTTGATTGTGCATTTTCAGATTTTATTGATGGATTGGAGCTCCTCTACCTCACAATTAGCTACCATATCATGAGTTTGTAGAAAATATAAGATAAATGGGTGGGATTTGTTCTGTTTGTGTGAGAAATTCAGCTGTTGATAAATCTCCAAGTGATACTACACTTGGTGCCAGCATAATTGTAGATACCTACATAGCAAACAAAAATCAGCCAAAATTGAGTTCCCAATGTGTGGAGACACGATTTCAAGAGGAATTGGTTTTGTCTTCAGATATATTAGCACCAGCTTCGTTAAGCACTTCATGCAATGCAGATGTATCTGATGAACAACCGAGGCTTTCGAGATCATTTTCACAAAATTCCACATTTGCTAGACGAAGGACCACAACTGCAAAGGCTGGTACAAAGGCATGTGTCTGTTACTCATTTTTTAAATATTATTCATTTTTACTGCAATCTTGCCCCAACTTGTTTGGGACAAAAGGGTCTGTTGTATGTCTTTTTAGTTCTTGATTGTTATAGTGCAATGTTGCAACCTCGCCTAAGGTACCGTGGTTTTTACTTTGTGTATGAGTTCCATGGGTGATAGATGCAAATAATGCGGTCCTTATTGAACTCAATTTTACTGTGATAGATGCAAATACACTTTATTAAGCAAATTTACAGCGTAGAAAATAAAACCCATGAAAAGTTGGAATAAAATGTGCTTATTACCTGTTCAGTGGCATTTATGCCCAACCTGGCAAATGCAGTACATCTACACAGATAAATATGAACTCACTCACCTTAATAGTCCAGGTTCTCGACCAGGTACCAAGAAGAACTGGATTTTTTTACTCGTCTGTGATCTCAACTTTCCTTTTTGTATATGAAACAGGTACCAGATATTGGCTTAATTTTGGGCCGTGCTGGTACGGCAGGATTAGGAAAGGCTGTAGAGGTATTAGATACACTTGGTAGCAGCATGACAAACTTAAACCTAAAGAACTCTGGATTTGCACCTGGCGGAACCACCAAGGGCAGCAAAGTCACAATTTTGGCATTTGAAGTGGCAAATACCATAGTTAAGGGGTCGAATTTGATGAGATCTCTTTCGAGGGAGAGTATAAAGCATCTTAAAGAAGTTGTTCTTGCATCCGAGGGCGTGCAGTTGTTAATCTCTAAAGACATGGATGAATTGCTAAGGCTTGCTTCAGCTGATAAAAGGTTAGGATTTATATTTGAATATCATTGAGAGGTAATGCATGCTGAGGTTGCTTTGCACAACCGTAAATATAGTGTTTATGTTTTGTTGTGAAAACTTTTGGTTTGTATGAATAGTCCAGCTCGGGCAGCACTGTTACCATTGTGTACCTGCTGCTACTGGAGATAATAAAATTTTAGAGACGAAAAATAGGAATCCTGGTGACAAATATCTGAATATTGAACCAGTCATTAGAGTTTTTCATGTTGAAAATACAATGACCAGAGATCTGCTTGGTTACCCTCAAGGTTTTTATATTTACTCTTACATCTTTATAAAGCAAAAATTAAGATATGATTCATTTACATACATTGTAAATTTGTAGATATTTCTCTAGGTTTGTTGATGCCAAAGACAAAATTGTTCTGTGAGTTACTTGATAGGAATTTGATATGCATTAACAATGACCCCCTTATGCAGTGATATTAATTTTATTTCAACAGAGAAGAATTCAAGGTCTTTTCAAATGAGGTGGTTCGTTTTGGAAACCGTTGCAAGGACCCTCAATGGCACAATTTAGACCGCTACTTCGACAAGTATGAAGCTTTCTTTATTATTTGCTTATTTTATTATTCCCATATTGAATTTGACATTAGCTACATATTATTATTATTAAATTCGTTAGATTAGCATCAGAAATTACACGACAAATCCACTTGGGAATTGAGGCAGAATCTGTGATGCAGCAGTTGATGGCATGGGCTCAGTGCACAGCTGTGAGTATTCCGACATATGAACTATGAATTCAACATTTTAGATTATTCAGGTTTTATAAATGCTTGACTCCTCTTTTTGAAGGAACTATATCATGAGTTACATGCATTGGATAGATTTGAGATGGATTATAGAAGGATGAGTAAAGATGAGAACAACCTAACTGCAACTCAAAGAAGTAAAATTTTCTTGTTTTGATTATATGGTTTCTTTTAGCAATTTAACAATGAGTCCTTTTTAGCAGCAATTCCGTTCTCCCTTTTTAAGATCATTTGCAGACCTTTTCCTTGTAAGAGACGAATATTCTCATGATTTGATTATTAAAATTAGACGAACATCTTCAAATATTAAAGCAAGAGGTGAAAAGCCAAAGGAAGCTGGTAAAAAGTTTGCAGAAAAGGTCACTTTGGGCCAAGAATTTAGAAGAGGTATGTGTTTTGTATTAAGTGTTCTTGTACAATCTCAAAATGGTACGATTTTTATCTTATAATAAAGTGAAAGGTTCTCTTCTTTTAGTTTTTTTATATTCATGATGTTGAACATTAACAAACCAAATCCTTTGTACCAGACAAGTACCCACTTGACTCTGACTACATTAGAAAAATCAATACACAAAATGAATACTGTAAAATTGTTGTTCCTTCTTCTGTAGGTTATGGAGAAGCTTGTAGATATAGTTCATTTCTTGCATTTGGAAATTCACAGGGCCTTTGGAAATGCTGGTATTTTAATTTTTAAGACCTCAAACATCATAATGGCTTTGTCCTTATCAAAATGATTTTTTATTTTTATTTTTTGTGCTTCTATGAAGAAGTAGCAATGTTATGGAAGATCATTAAAATTGAATGTTTGCAGGCAAATATAAATATATTGTATCCTGCTATTAGTTGTTTGAGAGCAGGAATTGGGGTATGGAACAAATATAGATTTTAGTTGTACCTTTCTTCTTGGAATAAGCTGATATATTTTTGTAGACCATGAAGGAGCTGTGAATGCACCCCTAGGACGTGTCAGACTGGGGCCTGTCGGCCTTGCACTACACTATGCTAATATTATTACTCAAATAGACACACTTGTAAGTCTATTTTGTAATTTTAAATGTGAAAGTAAATATTTGGATATCTCATGATATTTTGGAGCGAAGCTAGTTGAATTTGAGCCCACAAAGGGGTATGCTTAATGTTAGGAACTGTTGAATTGACCTTGGTCAACTGATCTGAACTGTTGAACATAATCTAAACAAAATGGCAACCCGGTGCAAGTAGCTCTCGCTTGTGCGGGTCCGGGGAAGGGTCAGACCACTTTGAGGTCTTTGTACGCAGTCTTTCCCTGCATATCTGTAAGAGGTTGTTTCCACGACTCAAACCCGTGACCTCCTGGTCATAAGGCGACAATTTTACCGTTGCACCAAGGCTCCCCTTCAACTGTTGAACAGAATCTACTTCATAATAAATGTAGACTGCAATGAAAAGTTGAAAAGTGAACGGGCCTCTATTGAATTCAAACTTACTTTCATCTTTCAGTCTTATGATTGTGTAGAAAATAAACTTTAACGTTAAATTTTTTTTAACCGAAGTACATTCACCATAGCTAAGTAGTTCATAATCAACTGTTCGGTTTTGCAATGACAGGTTTGTAGGTTAGCACCTCAACATCCTTTGTGCGAGCTCAAGATCCTCTTAGCTTTTATTCTTTTGCTATCTATCAACTCATTATAATAAATAGTTTCAGTCTCTTATATTGGGTTGGTATCATAGATGTACCTAGAGACGTAGAAATATGAAAACATTAGGAATAGATACCTTGTTCGTAATATGATGATTTGATATCTTATGAATGGGCTTCTAACCAATGCAGGCCTCAAGATCAAGTTCTATACCTGCAACTACAAGGGATGCATTATACCAAGGATTACCACCTAGTGTCAAATCTTCTTTAAGGTCGCGCTTGCATTCTTTTCAGGTCAAAGAAGAGGTATGTGTTTTTACCTGATCCTTTTATTTGTTCTTCTTGACTATTTTCTGTTTCTTTGTATCTTTCTCTTTCATTTCTCCTTATATTATTATGACTGGGAGCTGGTCGTGGTGGAGGGGAGGATTGCCAAATCAAGTATTGCATAACTTATGCTTAATCGAGGGAAACTTTTTCTTACTATCTAATTAACTTACAGCTTAGCGTATTGCAAATTAAAGCAGAAATGGAGAAGACACTCCGATGGCTTGTAACATTTGCTAGTAACACCACCAAGTAATTGAATAAACACTCAATTTTCTGTTTCAGTTCTTTCCTTAATTTCCTTTTTTTAATCTTTTGATTTATTTTGGTCTTTGCTATATGTATTTTGAAACAATTCAGAGCGCATCACGGTTTTGGCTGGGTCGGAGAGTGGGCCAACACAGGGTAAGCACCTCTCTTTATGTGAATTGTGCCTCAATTTAATGTGTCAAGCTTGCATGTAGACACATGAATTATCAATCAAGATCCTGCCTCACAGAAGATCAGTATATCTTAGATCCTGGTTTTGATTGCAAATAGTGTTCAGGTTTACACAAGGTTTCTCTTTATGCATTAAAAAACAAGGTTACAGATGACATCTGATATTTGAACTTAGCATATTAATAACTTGTGCATTGTTGTTCAGGTCAGAGATAAGTAGCAAGTCTTCAGGTCACACTGACTTGACTTTAATTGAGACCCTGCACCATGCTGACAAGTCCAAAACTGAGTCATTCATCCTTGACCTAATCGTGTGGCTTCACCTTCTCATAAGCCAATCAAAACCATCCAAAGGAGTAGGCTTCAAATCTCCAATCAAGTCTCCAATACGTTCCCCCACACAGAAAGGACTTGCCTTAACTTCGTCTTCAGACAAACCAAAGATCGGCAACTCAGCTTCGCCTGCCTCCCCTTCGTTAAGTCAAGAAGATCAAGAAATGCTACAGAATGTGAAGTTTAGAAAGTTCATACCGGGACTGAGTAGGAGTCAAGAACTTGATACGGGAAGAGGGAAAAATAGAAGGTTGTGTAAGAGCAACAGTCAGTCACCGACTAGTAGTAATAGTAGTAATAAGCGGGATTTCTTCTCTATCAGAAGGCTTTCTATGTTGCCAGTCATAGATTTTAACATAAACAAAGTTAAAGCTATGGACATGATTGATCGAGTCGACGGTCTTAATATACTCTAGGCAAACTACCTTATGGCCTTGTATAGTGCTTTTCTAAAGGATGCATTTTGAGTGCAATTTGGGGTATTCAATGGGGGCTTATTGATCTTTGTATGGCAAAGTAATGAAATTTTAATACTCATGCTATCCAACTATATCATTCATATGTTACGGCGAATATCATTACTGTGCTCACATTCGTCGTATGTAATACATGCTATATTTTTTATGCATAGTAAAAATGGAGAATACAGGTACAGCTGAGTGCAGAACGAACAAGATAATTAAACTCTTTTGCCCTTGATTGAACCATAACAATGAAGCCAAATCTCGGGACGAGTAAAATGATATCAGTGCAAGAGTGCAACAAGCCAACAATGCATATTACATCTATTAGATATACAAGTACCATGCTTTTAAAATCTCCATCTCCACTAGAAATGTTTAGGGAATCATGTCCACAATTTAGGTATAAAAAGATAAAATTTCCACTATCTCGACCATAAAAATCGTGCTCTGAATATCTTTCAATATTGATAGAATATTAGGAAGAACAGATAAATGCCAAAGACAAAAAAAGGTATAAATAAATGATAAAGAAAATTTTCTATGGATCAAAATTAATTTGGATAGTGCTATTGATAACAATTAACGGATGTAATTTATTCTAGTAACACTTTTGATGAAAAATTTTATCCATAGAAGAACCGCTCAGTTTAATATTTTGATCAATAGAAGAACCACGGCTGTAATCAATTCATGTCAACAAATTTTCTACCTATTATTGCTGACGTAAACAATTGATTTACATTATTTGCTCTTTGAATGTCATAAAGCGATGCAATAAAAATAAACATATCTTGTTAAAAAAATAGGGAGCTGATATACAGATCCCAGATTCGATACCAAAATCGATACCAAATGGAGGGATGCAGAAGATATGCACTGGAAACGATTCTCCACTCCCTCCAGTGAGATTTGGCAGCCAAAATTTCCCGCCAATATTTCCCACCAGAATTTCCCGCCAGAAAATAAAATAAATTAAATTGTTAAAAAAATTAATTAATTTTATCATAGTAATTGAAAAAGGCAGATAATTTTATAGGAAACGTATCAACATGTCACAAACAAGTTGCATAATAAGATGAACTAAAAGCATAATAACAAAAAAAAGCATAATTTGACAATGTCACAGCCAATAATATTCCTAAATTCGTGCATAAAATCATTCAACAACAATGCAATTCAACCAATTCTTCCAAATTAAACAAACATAATTCACCAAATTCAACTACCCAATTCATCCACCAAATTAGTTCAAATTTAACAGACAGAAATTCATTATATCACAAAGTACAAGAAATATAAAAGAAGTACACAAATTTAACAGAGACATAATTCAACATATCCAAATTGTTGATGCCTAGTTCTGCAAAAAAAAGAAAACAAAAAAAGAAAGAAGATGTTTAGAACACATAAATATATCAAAGACGCATAATAAATTAAACAATATGCATAATAACTATCGTAACAAGAATGTATCTGTTTCATCACTTTTCTGCTTATGAAATGAATTATAAAAGATATAAATCTGACACAAAAACTAAATAAGATGCATAACAACAATAAATAACATGCATAAAAACATATAATTAGAATATTATGAACAACAATATTGTAATGTACAAAAAGAAGGATATTTAAAACTTACTTTCTTATTAGATAGCAACTTGTACACTGTTGCTTTTATCTGTCAACAAATTAAACGTCAGTAGCTCTCGTTCTTTGCTTGTATCACCCTGGAAAATAGTAAGGGAAATTTACTGTAAAATAATGAACCAAGGATAAATAACATGCATAAAAACATATAATTAGAATATGCAAGAGAAGTAAACATACCATTAGAACATTTGTGGGATGGCCAAGAACTAAGCTGACAATGAATCTTATCAAAAATATCCTGCTGTCTTCCTGCCTCGTTTCAGATGGTAGATCATCAACCCAAATTACGTTGAATGACATAAATTTTCTATTACCTAATCTCCATGTCATAAAGTTCTTGATCCAAGGCACCATCTGATTTACTTCACCAACTAAATCATGTCTCTTGGGTTTAGAGGTATAGATTTGAACAGACATTTCATCTGATTTAATGCAAAATAGTATCCAGTTTTGTGAAATTTGAGTCACAAAAAAGCAGAATTTTGCATTTTCTATCTCTTCATTGAACAAAGAGATGCACAGTTGATAACAAGCATTAATGTCACCTTGACAAAGTAAGTCCTGTCAAAAAAATATAGGGTTCCATTGCTTAAAAACAAAATAATAAACATGCATAATAAATACAAATAAGATGCATAATAAATAAAAAATACATGCATACTAACTGAAACAACAAGCATACAGTAAAAAACATACAATTTTGAAATTCCACTGAGCACAAGTAAAAAAAATAAACATGCAAAACAAATGTAAATAAGATGCATAATAACTGCAATAAAATGCATACAATAGAAACATACAAGTATGAAATTATGCAAGTAGAACAAATTTGTCTAAAATATAAACATGCATAATAAATATCAATAAGATGCATAATAACAGGAAAGATATGCATAAAAAAGAAATATTTACCAGCACTTTAGGTAGGACAACAACAAAAGCGTGCTTGTGTTCGATTTCACGGGCAATTAGCTTCAGAACACCTTCCATAACCTGAAGTAAAAAAGTACAAATAAATACATTTGTTAAATAACATCTAGGAGAAGAATTAAATAGATAAACCAAAAAGAAAACTTACATTTTGAGCAACATGTCCTCCAATTAAGAAGTAATTCATTTCTTCTGCCGACGCAACAATTTGATCAAATTTATAAACAGCTTTTTCTTGATCTCAGCAGCCAGCTTCAATTGGAAAGCATCCATCCTTTGGGATAGTTGCCAACTAACTTGTAGTCCATCGGAAAAACAAAATTCCCTCCAGAATGTTTCCACTTTTTTCTTTCTCTTTTCCCTCCCACCAGTTGTTAAAAAAGGATCGACATAAGGACTACCAAATAAAGCCGTACCCTTCAAAGTACGGCCAGACCTGCTAGTCCTTATATCAAACCTTTTTGTCCATTCAGCAAATGACAACAAATTTTTATTGTACACTTGTTTAATGGACACCTTAGATTGTTCACCTATTTTATTTTCAACATGATTAGATTTTTGCAATAATAATTCTACAACATCAGCAAGTTCACATGCTGCTTCATAAAAACCAGGAGGAGTAGAACAATAATTCTGTTCATACTCTAGAATTGGAACAATTTGGTTGTTTGTACGAATGTTATGTAAAGGAGTACTAAGAAAAGGGGATGATGGAGGTGTAAGGTCCAATCCCAAACTAAAAGATGGCATTTCATATGCTCATATTACTTTATCAATTAAAGTTTTATATAGGTTATTCCCACCACCTGAAAAGAAAGGATTAAATAAAAATAATCATACAATTTGTAACTAATTTATCTGTATAACAACTAGAAATTATAGTTCAAAATATTTGTTAATATGCATCATGATTTAAAAGGTTAGTTACATCAAAAATACAAGAATAAAAATCACTAAAACAAATTTTTACCTTCAACAAGATTAACAGCTTCACTCATTGGAGCAAGAGATTCACTCCCTAATGATATAAATAAAATAAAAACAAACAATACATTTAAGATGCATAATAATCATAACAAAGTGCAACAACAGTTATACGAATTTTATGCATAATTAGAAGAGGAAGTTACCTGAGTTAGAACCAGATTTCCCACTGCTACTTTGTTGAACTTCTTTAAAAGAAGAACCATCACCTGCAAAATTTAAATTATGTTCTAACAGAATTGGTCATCATTAATATGAGTATAATCTTAATTTTTTTCACCTACTACAAAAAGTTGCAAAATTAAAATAACAACATGCATAATAATAGTAGAAACATGAATAAACTATTACTAATAAAAAAAATAACCCAAAAACAAAACAAGTTGCACAATAAAACAAATAACATGCATAAAAAGAGTTGAAACATGAGTACTAATCAACAGAAGAACCTCTAGAACCAGCAGTAGGATGTTGTTGAGCAGGAATTTGGTCACCAATAATACCATCCTTTTCAAAAGAGTGTGGTTGCTCATGTACATTTTTATCACCTTCTAAGATAATAGATAAACAAGTAAAAATCATAATAAACACATTTAACTTGCATAATAAAAATACAAAACTGAATAATTTACCACCAGAAGGAACACCCCCAGAAATAGACTCAACAACACCAGCAGTACAACCAGCTCTTCCAGCAGCAGTAGGTTGCACATCTAAATTCTTAACACCTTCTAATAAAATACATAAACAAGTAATAACAGATCAATAACATTAAAATGAAACAACTTGCATACTACATGTAAACAAGATGCATAATAACAGCAAAAAAAGAATACTTACCACAAGAAGTAGCAACACTAGGACCAACATGAACCACATCAACACTGGAAGCACCTCCATCATCAGTAGGAGGTTCCTGAGCAATTGGACCTTGCTCAACAGAAATAGCAGCTTGCTCATCAGCAATAGCAGCTTGTTCATCACCAATAGCAACTTGCTCATCAGCAATAGCTGCTTGTTCATCAGTTTGCTCATCAGGAACTGGAACTTGCTCATTAGGAATTGGAGCTTGCTCATTACTAGCATTTTCCTGAACTGAATTACTTCCTAAGAAATTAAATAAAGAAGTACCAAATTAACAATAACATAATACAATATGCATAATAAATATAAACAACATGCATAATAACAATAGAAAAACAGGTATAATAAATATAAACAACATGCATAATAAACAAAAACAACATGCACAATAAATATTAACAACATGCATGAATGTATTACTTACCACCAGAACCAGATTCCCCACCAGAAACACCACCAGAAACAGCACCAGCAACACCACCAGAAACCCCACCAAAACCCCCACCAGAACCACCAGAAGCTAAATTACTCTTGGTCTTATCTCCTAACAGTAGAAATTTAAAAATGAACAATAATAAAAACAACATGCATAATAAGAAACATTAGATGCAACATAATTATAAAATTGTTGTCCAGAAACAGAACCTTCATTTTCAGTCTCTTCTCCTTCAATACTCTCCTCTTCACTTTCTTCAGTATTCTTATCTGCATTTGCAAAATTTAAATGAAAAAAAGATTGTAACTAATAGAATAATTTAAGAATTTTTACAATAGGTTTACATGATTATCATGAATATGAACTTCTACATTTCCTCTTCCACTATGTCTTCCCTTACCTCTTTCCCTACCTCTTCCCCTACCCCTTCCCCTACCTTTTCCACTACCTCTTGCACTTCCACTTGCTTCTCCCCTTTCGACACTAGTTCCTTGAACTTTTTGTCGCTTGCGACTAATTTTCACTTCATCTGCAACTCCATCTGCAAAAAAAAATGACAACATTATTATTCATAACAGATAGATTAAGTAAGTAATTATGTGCATTATAACTAATACAACATGCATAATAAGAAAAGAACATGATGAAAGTAACTTGGGATGTGTGAAATTGGATGCATTACAACATGCATAATAACTAAATCAAGATGAACAATAACTATAAGTACATGAATTATATAAATGTAAGTGATGATTCTTACCTGGGATATAAATGACCATTAGTTCTTCATTGCACCCACTAGCAATGACTTTGCTCTCACGACCTTTAAGGTCAAGCTCGACCCTCCTTACGCTGGTTACCGATAGTCCTGTGATTAAGGATTATGCAGAACTTCTCCATATCCTATGATTCAAATCCTAGTTATAGTACCTGGGTATACCACCAGACATGTTGCGATAACCAGGTAGATTGGTATGTTCAAGGAACCAGACCTAAAAGATCAGATAAGAATAAAATAAAAAAGTTAGATTAATAAATAAGTATTTCTACTAACAAGAAATGAAAGAAAATAAAGTAATATTAGTAAAAAATGCTTACAAGAATTACTATTGAACAACCACCAAAATTAACTTGAGAATTTTCATTCTCATTTAATTTTTTGGAGGCTGCCTCAAGAGAAGCCATAATACTTGCATGAACTGGAAAAGCCCATGCATACTTGTGTAAATTCTCAAGTCTGTCCACATACGGTATCATTCCTGTGTTGACTTCACCACTTGTGGTGGGGAATAAAAAAACTGAGAAAAGATAAAGTATCAATAAAGATACAAAATCTCCAACATCAGTTTTTTCAGTTTCCCCAATTAAATTTGTCAACAACACCTCCAAAGTATGAGTGCTGATATGATGTTTCCCTTCGAAATATTGCATGTGCAGCCGACTCTTGGGATTTCCTGTTTTTTCTTGTTGTTCTTGTTATTGTACAGCTTGATGTTGTTCCCATCATCATGCTTTACACCTGAAAGCAGTTAACAACAACTTTTTAGTCTGCATAATAAGTCAAACAACATGCAAAATAACTAAAACTAAATGAATATGTTAAAAATGTTAAATGTCTGCATTATAAAAGAAACAACATGCATAATAACATCATCTGCATGAATAACATAAGAAATGCCTATGAATGACATAACAAAATAGCAAGTGCATGAATTATAATGAAAACAACATGCATAATACCAATAGTTGCATGAATAACATAACAAATGCCAAGTTTAAATTTAAGAATAGTAGAGAGAAACTGTAAAAAACTAGGTCAAGTGATATTTAATGCATAAAAAGAATAATATGGGTAATTGGGGAAATTGCTGACCTAAGATAAGGGACACATCTCGAGGTGTAAAAGTTATCGAAGCACCAGCAATTCTAAAGCACTTTAGGCCTCGGTCAAATAGCATGGTTATAGCTCGAAGAAGCTCATTCATTGGCTTCATTTTTGGCATTTGAAAAAAATGCCAAAAAGGAGTAG
>CAXKVX010004636.1:0-23146 GCA_964058865.1 Eleocharis quinqueflora
AGAAAAAGAAAATATAACTTATAAACATACTGCCTTGCGACTTGCGTAGAAGTTTGAAATTTACCAAATTTCGGTGCCGTCGTATAAGGCACTGAGGCAGCGTATTAATACATCCATGTGCATTTTTCATTGAAAAGTATAAAAACCTATAGTGCCTCTGTAGCAGTTTCGGATAATGACAATTTTCAAATTTGACAAGGCATTGAATTTTCAAAATAATCGATTATTATACTACTTATACATCAAATAAAATAGACAAAAATTTAGGTCCGAAATTTTTAATAATAAACAAATAAAAAAACACTGGAATAAAAAAATTCACAGAGAAAATACGAGAGTAGAAACTGTTGACTGTGCTGACCGTATCAGGTCCGTGGTCTCAATTTGTTTTTCATTTCCTAATCACATTGCACTGGTGAGATGTTTCTTGGATTTTTCCAATGGGACGTTCAATGCATGCATCATTGGTCTCTGGATGCATCTAAAGAACCAGCCTTTGAATTCTTTTTGCACCGAACCATGCCATATATCATATGTATATATTACATAATAGTGAAATTTTACTTCAACGAGCTATTCCTTTGCACTCTTATCACTGGAGGTGACAAGTTGGATCAGCCGGGCGTGTTCGGATCGGATTTGTTTGATCAATGTCTACAATAGTCGGATTGGAATCGGGTCGGGTCGAATTTCGGGTTGTCATGTGTCGGGTCGGGTGAGGTCAGGTCGCGTTTCGGGTCGGATCGAGTCGCATCGATCTTTTTTGGGTGACGGGTCGGGTCGGGTTTCAGGTCGGGCTGAATTGACAACTTTCGGGTCTTGAGTCGGATCGGACGAGATCGGTTCGAGTTTCAGGTCAAACTGTATTGACAACTTTCGGGTCTTGAGTCAGATCAGGCGAGATCGGTTCGAGTTCAGGTTGCACCAACAACTTTCAAGTATTATTTTGAATTTATGGTTCAATCGGACAAGATCGAGTCGCGTTATTGAATTATGCTAGTAAATCTTGACTGTTTCTGATGTTAGTAAAATTAGATTATGAAGTGGGCAAGATAAGATTAGATCAATTTATACGTTGTATCATGTCCAGTCGGGTCGAGTCGGGTCCTCATGTGTCGCTCCATCTCGAGTTACGGGTCGGATTGGGTCGGGCTAGGATCCTCACGTGTCGCGCCATCTCGGGTTACGGGTCGTCTCATGTCGGGTCGGATCGAGCTCAGGTCGCTCATGTGTCGCTTTGTCTTGGGTTACAGATCATCTCGAGTCGGATCGGATCGGGTGCGAATAGTTTGACTTTTACAAAATATCGAATTCGGATCGGACGAGTTTCTCGGGTCGGGTTCTGCCGCCTCTACTTATCACCATCTTATATAATTTGTCATAATTATCAATTGAGTCTTAAAATATATTTTATTTTTCTTACAAGTATGAAAATGTTTGCTTGACACAATAAATGCATACGTTTTTCCTAAAACATACAACGTCATATTTAATATAGAACATTAAAGAAAACAATTATTGAGAAAATTCTTGTTAGAATTAATTTTGTGCTTCTTGTTTAACAAAAACAAAAAAAAATAAGCTTGCACAGGTGCCATCTACAATAAAACAACAATACAAGTTATTAATTTAAGTTGAAGAGCTTACCCTTTCATTTTATTGAATTTTTTTTTAAAAAAGATAGTACAAAGCAATTGATTTTTTTACATTATTTCATTGTCAATGAGTAAACTATAAGAAATAAGTTTGCCAAGTTATAAACTATCTCCAATTTTAAAAATTATATATTTAACTACATCCAATTAGTAAATATATATATTTAATTATTAAATTATTATTTAATTAGTAAATATATATATTCAATTTCAATCGTGCTCGTCGGGACTATAACTAGCGTTCTTATGCATTAAAATAACTAATTAAATATTCTGAAATTGGTATAAAAAATTAATTAAAATTTATACATTATATTATTTTTATTTTCTACTAATTAAATTTGGATAATATAATAATAAAAATAAAAATTATTATATTTATGTAAAATTATGTTATACTATGTATACTTACATGATGACGATAATATAATAATAATTATTATTATGACAACAAAAACAAAATAATAATAATAATAATAATATGCTTTAGTTTATGATATAATATATTGATGGTATAATATAATTTTGAGAATTATACGTAGTATAATATAATAAGTTTTATAATAATATAACAACAACAACAACAACAATAATAATAATAATACTAATAATAATTTAATATATATTTACTAATTGGATGTAGTTGAATATATATTTTTAAAAATTGGAGATAGTTTATAATTGACAAACTTATTTCTTATAGCTTACTCATTTACAATGAAATAATGAAAAATATATCAATTGCTTTATATTTATCTTTTTCTTTTTCTTTTTCGCAATCAAATGAAAGGGTAAGCTCTTCAACTTGAATTAATAACTTGGGTTGTTGTTTTATTATAGATGGAACCTGTGCAATAGCTTATTTTTTATTCTTGTTAAACAAGAAGCACAAATTAATTCTAGCAAGAATTTTCTCAATAATTGTTTTCTTTAATGTTCTATATTAAAAACGACATTGTATGTTTTAGACAAATGTATGCATTTATTGTGTCAAGCAAACATTTTCATACTTGTAAGAAAAAATAAAATATTTTTTTAAGACTCAAGTGTAATTTATATCATATTATACATATGGTAGAAATGAATATGTATCTCTTGAAATGGCTAACAATTTTCAAACTATATATAAATGAGCAATTTTTGCAAGCTAATACTGTAGCAGCACTGTAGCAGTTACTTTACAGAAAAATGAGAATTCATAGGCTAGCAATTTCTAATAAGTGTAGCACTTGAAGTATTTCAGAAATTCCAAAGAAATAACCTATCAGAGTAAATTTTTCACTATTATTTAATATATACACAAGCTTTTAAAAAACGTTTAACGGTCCTTAACGGTGAGGTGATCGCTTAACGGTTTAATGTTAAAACGGTGTTATACGAAAGTTAAATTAAAAAACGGACAATCATTTTTTTATATATTATTCATTTATTTTAGATCAAATTATGATGCGAACATGCATATTTTTGTCATCTGTATGACTATATGTAACTATGTACTATATAATATATTTAACAATATTATTAACATTGCTGCTTTTTCTTTTTATCGTCTAAAAATATGTATGATGTGATCTGATATGTTTAATAATTAGGATTTAGAATGTATTTTATTTTGATAATGTGCTTCAATGTTTGTTTTTATAAGCTTCACTATCTAATTGCATAAGTCGCATCAATATAATAATATCTCATGCCAGCATCAATATAATACACAAGACCAATATACTCAAGCAATCAACACTTCATCATAACACTGGTAACTACCCGACTAAGTTAAATATGTTGATTTAGAAGTATAGAAATTTGTTCTAAGGCATGTGATAAGATTCGTCGGTGGATTGCTTATGTATAACTAGTTAGTTTAGAGTAAATAGAACTATTTTGGAGGTCATGATTGAACATGTGAATTTTTGCTGTTGTAAATTGTAAAAAACGGTTTTAACGCTATCCAAATAAAACAGATTTAATTCAAGTTAAAACGGTTAAAATATAGAAATTAAGAAGAAAAAAACGGTTATTTTCCAAAAACTTAACTTTCAACATTTTGTTCAAGTTAAAATAAAGTTAAAACGAAGTTTTTTAAAAACATGTATATACACATGATATATGGCATGATTCGGTGCAAAAAGAAATTCAAAGTTGGTTATTTAGATGCATCCAGAGACCAGTGGTGCATTCGTTGAATGTCCCATTGGAAAAATCCACGAAACGAAACATCTCACCAATGCAATGTGACGAGGAAATGAAAAAAAAAATGCCAATCTCGTTATCTCAGCTAACGAAATCAGCCTGTTAGCGGAGACAACAGACCTGGTTCGTTAGCATAGTCAACGAGATTTCTACACGTAATTTCTTAATGAAATTTTTTATTTCAATATTTTTTTTCCTTTTTATTTATTTATTATTAAAAATTTCTTACTTAAATATACTATTTTAAGTGCTTTTTAAATACTCAAATCAATTTTATCATTCAAATGTATCAAAATTTGTATTATACATTTCAATCTAATGTTATAGATTGATTGCCAGTAATATATATTCATAAATTTATTTTATATTTTCAATTGCATTTCAATTGATTCCAAAAGCATCATAAAAATGGTGTGAGGATAACATTCTGTTGTCCTCTTCTAAATAAGTATATATATAGCAGCCATTAAAAGCATGCATGCTAGACTAATGGTACCAACAAGTCAACAACTGTCCCCCATGTCATCACAGAACAAACAACTTCTGACAAATAAACACAGAGAAAAATCACGCACTTCTATGTGTCAAACATACTGTGAGATTAGGACCAGCAAATAGACTAACACGTATTAATTAATTCCATGTAATGTAATGTAAATATGTAATGTAATCGCAAAAGCCTGAAAGCAGCAATTAGACTACTACAGAGTCGTACCTAGAGTACAGTAGTACACCGATTTGTTTGTTCCTAACCGTAGATTTGTCGAGTCCAAATTTTGGAATCCATTTAACTTGAAATCTACAACAAAATGATCTCAGGAGTCCGACAAGAGATTCATCCGAATACGATTCTGATACTGATTCTGAATTAATGTGATATATTTTATCAAGATTTATTTTTAAAATTATTCTGTGTTCGCATCAAGTTTATCTAGATTATTATTTTATTTTATGTCTTTTATTTTTTTATCAATTAATTTTGATATATTTACCTCTATTTTTTTCCTTTATTTCTCTTATTGCTAGTTTGAAATCAAAACACTTGTTGCATATATAAGAGACTCTAGTCATTTGTATCAATCATATTTTGTTTAATGAAATTTTCACTACTATGTTAAGAATTTCGAGAATTGTGTGTTTTGTTTACTTAGCATGTTACTTGTTTCTTCTTTATTTCTATTATGCTAAATCAGTTATTGTAGTCTGTCATCGCGAAGTTGTGATTTGGGATCCGTAGTGCGTCAACTGGTATCAGAGCAAATTCGACAACTATCTTCGCGCTTGCGTGAAGTTGTATCTGCGACAACCGCCAAGTTGCACTCCAAGTTACCTAGATTATTATCTTATTTCATGTCTTTTAATTTTTTAGCAAAATTTTGGTATTTTCACTGAATCAATGAGTTATTTATTCCTTTATTTTTGTTATTGTTTATTTTGAAACCAAGACATTTGTTGTCTATATAAAAAACTATAGTCATTTGTATCAATCATCTTTTGTTTAACGAATTTTGTAGTATATTAAGAATTTCGAAAATTATGTATTTTATTACTTAGCACGTTACTTGTTTCATTTTTATTTTTATTCACTAAATAAATTATTGTAGTTCGTTCTGGGAAAGTTATAATTTGAAAAAGCAAACAAGACATTATCTTCATTAAAAAAAAAAAAAACATCCCAGTTCCCTACAGATTTTTTTCTCAAAATATGATCAATCCATACATCTCCTTGATGTTTCCCATTGAGATTTGTACTTGGGACATGAGACCAAAACCCCACATTGGATGCTGATAGAAAAGAGAAGGCTTACAAAGCCTTACGAAACATGATGGCTTAGCCTTAAATTACGGATACAGAGCGTAGAGCTACAGTCTGTCTACACTACACCAAGCCCGAGCAGCATTTGACAGCTGATAGCATGCGCTCAGGCCTCAGGCTCAGCCTCCACCGATTCCTATGTCTATGCTTTTGCTTTGGTTGACAATCTTGTCTCAGCACCAGCTCTAGTACTAGTAGGCAGTAGCTAGTAGCTGCCACTGTCCTCTGCAAGACTGCAAAAGAACAAGCTGTACTGCTGTACTAAATGTTGAAATGTCTCGGTCTGAAAATTTTCATTGGATGAGACATGAGACTGAGAGTAATGCAGAAGAAATTACTACTGAATTATAATTGCATATGACGAAAAAAAGGCTGTGATGAAATCTAACCATAATCTCGTTTGGAAGATATAAATTCTTTTTCATTAGTAATTACTTTTCACAATATACAATTTTTTATCAGAAATTCAATAGATAGATTCCTTCGAAAGAAAAGTTTGTGGTAATTATGTTATAATTTTTATATTTATAAAAATTTACATATGCCCATAGTCAGTGTATGATAACATTTAATATAATGCAACATTTTCTCATTATAGCCAATCAGCGGCCTTAAGAAAACATCAAAACAAGTCCAAAAATGCAAAAAGAAAACTAAATGTAGAACAAAAATATTGATTAAAACAATTAAAAATTAAACATAGAACAATTAACGTTAATTAGAAAGAAATTCATCCACTACTTCTAAGGTTCTTCGGATACAGGTTTGTCTAAACGGCAAGTAGCGCGACATGTCGGGCAACTTGAGCGCGCAACAATCCACTCCTCAACACAATTAGCATGGAATCCATGACCACAATTAGGAAGCACCCGCACTCTCTCCCCGTCAATGAACTCCGAGAGGCAGATTACACATTCAGGCTCGGCGCGTGCCAATCTAGTCTCGGCAGAGAATACTATCGGAGACAATGTAGGTTCAGACATTACCCCGGTTTGGGGTTTGTCGGTGGAAGGAGAATTTCTACGGAGAGCAACGAGGCGGAGGATGAGGCGACCGGCAGCATGGAGAGAAAAGGCCAGAACTGCAGCGATTGCAAGTATAATTAGAATGATAGCCATGTTTGCATCCAAGGTTTTTGAGTTTGAGTAAGAGCCCCACTTGCTGTTGCTGATCTGAGGTGGGTTTGATGGGAGAGGTGGAGGCCAGGCGGCGGTGCTGGTGTAGTTTTCCTGAGGTATCATAGTTGATTTACTTGCTGAGGGGGGGGGGGGGGGGAGAGAAGAAAGAGGTGGGGTTAAGATTTCATACCGGTATTTATGAGGAACTGAGGCTGCATACATAGTGCCGAGATAAGTACAAAGATTTTGTTACCTTCAAAAAAAAAAAAAAGTACAAAGATTTTGTCTTATCCTTGCTGTGAATATAATATAATATAATACCTTTGTTGATACTTCACAGTTGACTGTTCTATTTTTCAGGAGATTTTGAAATTGAACTCTTTACTTAAGATTCTGAATTGAAACACCTTGTTGAATAATTCACTAAATTCGAACTCTTGGAGATTCTGTAACATTTCATTACATGTCTCAGTTCAATTAGCATTAAATTGGATCGAGTCGTAATAAAAGCTATGGTACAGGTGTTATATATATGGGCGTGATTACACAATGATGGACCTGAAGCTCTTTTGATAACTGGCGGGGTCCGGATTGGTTATTTTTAGATTGCGTTAGTCTATATATATGTATCTCTATATCATGTAAACTGACTTCTGGATAATAGTGAATTTGTGTTGGCAGCAACCGTGGGTTTTCTTCCCCTTGAGGATTTTTCACGTAAATCTTGTGTGTTTTATTTTTCTTAAATTTCTCTTTCTTGTGTTTGTGTGTATTGATTGTTCTCTGATTAAGACATAACAACAGGACGGTATGAAATGTGCAGCGTCAGTGCGTTACAACTGTTGTAACTTGTAACCCTAGAACCTGGATATTTACAATGGAAAGAGGTATCATTAAAAATCTGTACGCAAAACTAGAAAGGTAAAATAATAATAAACTCAAAATTATCTATCTACACTCTACAGTCAACTTTAAATTTAAAAACGATTCTCCATCTGACAGGTATCACAATATTTACTAATTCCTAGACGATTGGGGTTACTACTAGATCACAAGTCCCGACATTCTAGGATCATGTTACTCTGCGTGCAGTATTGTGCAATATCACGTCTCGATAGTTAGATGAACAATCAGAAGTTTTAGATCTGAAGCTCGAATCACAAGAAAATCAAACGATTTCAAAAACGTGTAACGCCGTGCGGCGCGTCAGAGGATCTCATACTGACATTCTAATGAGAACAGAGGAGGTGCTCTCAAAGAAAAGAAAAAAAAGGTAATATTATGAGTTAAACTTGACGTATCATTCCCAGTATTCAAAATCAATGATAAAAGCATGCATCTCATAAAACACTCGGGACAAAAGCTGGCAGCTTTGATCCTCGATTGAAGATTATGATTTAATTTGTTTCAAATACAAAAACTGGCATTTTATTTTTCTGAAGCATAGAAACTACTACTGCACAAATACAATTAAGTTACAGCGTGTCAGTTGCTTTGTCAGCAGCAGCAAGTTTAAAGAAAGCATCACTTGACTTGTTTTCTCTGGTGCCCATGGCCTTTTCTTTAAAAAAAGTTCTGTTTTCTCTGGCTCCGGCAAAGCAGACACAGAGTCACAGACGGAGCTAAAGAAAGACTAATCGCTTTTAATTCAGAAAAGCAGTCTAAAGCAGGAAGCTTTTTATTTTTATTTTTTTAAATACCAACAAGCAGGGGACTGATTTTATATATATATCTACTATGTCTCGTTGTCCGATGCCTTGGCACTGTAGAGTCTACAGTGTCAAGAAACAATATTTTCACTGTTCAACATTTTTATTTTTTCAGATTTTTTTGCAGAATTTTTTTTATATTTTTTTACAGAAAAAACATACATAATGAAGAAGTTGTTTTTTATATAGAAAATATATTAATAGTGACGGAACTACGCGTATTTTTCTAGTATATATCACCATATCACATTTTATAAGATAACATAATAATATGATATATTTTTGGAGGAAAAATTCGGTCACTTCTGTTTTAACAAAATAGGTCATAATTGATTAAATGAAGAAAATAATATAAAGGAAATATGTTCACTTTTAATGTAGAAATATGTTATTTTTAATTTTAACAAAGAGATGTTCTATTTGAATGTTTTAATGGTTAATTGACAATCATATCCGAACAAATTTTGAGGTGTCATAATCACATTCCGCACATATTTATATATTTATCTATCATAACTACTGCTATTAATATTAAAAACAGAAATTTCTATTAATTTCTTTATCAAAGCCTTTAATTTAGCTTAAAAAATTTCTTTGTTTGAAATAAGAGTTAACACTTTAATATAAATATTTTTTATTAATATATATAATTAGTTTTGGAATGTACATAAAGTGCACAAATAATATGGACACATCACACGAGGACCCACAAAATAATTTCTGTTCCCTACATTTGGGGATCTCAATTTAACTCATGAGCCTATCTATCTCCTCATGCTTATCCGATCCATTTATGCCCACCCGATCTACTGTATAGTGAATCGAATAAGGTCGGATTTATCAGCGAGCTAGATCGGACAATGAATTATGAGTCTATACATACGGGTAGCCCATCACCTCGTTGAATTATGGTAATTAAGGCTCGTGTGATTATACTAAGAGATACTCGTTAAAACTTGAGTTGTTTAATGAATTTATTGGTGTAGAGTGTAGACTCGTTGTTTAATGAATTTATTGGTGTGGAGTGTAGACTTGTTGTTTTATAGATGAAATTATAGTAATCTATATCGGTATCGGTCTTGTCTATTTCTTGTTCGGAGCTTAGATTTTGAAACATAAATTATTAGATGTATTTACATGTTTATAAAAAAAATATAAAGTTTTAACTTCATTCAAAAATCATCACGAGAGACGATTAAATCGCTCAATTTAGATCGCCGATTTTGTTAACTCTTGATAATTATTGAAAGAAAATATAAATAATGTAATATTTTACACACAATATGATATATTTAAAATATTCAATAAATTAGTGTTACTATTTAATAATTTAAAAATATTTAATTAAAATTTAGTTTTCTGACCATGACCATGAACATTAAATTTCATTCTTATTATAATTGTATAGCATAGATTCTAGTGATGATAGTGTGATGTAGTGTGAGGAGTATTTTGCAAAGAGTAGTCGGAAGTAATATTTGCAGTTGTTTGGTTATGTTCTTTTAGGTTGCATTATGTAAGCAAACTAGGTTCTATTAGGTAGCATTTATTTTTCTATTTTTTATGGTAGTATATTGCTCATATACTATAAGATATCAGCTTATATCTCATTTGCTGACACTTAGACAATGTTGTTAATTTTGCTTTCTTTTAAATGGAAGCCGGCACCTCAATTGAGGTCGCTATTTTGTCTTTCATAATTGTATAGCATAATAAATATCTGTTGTAAGATAAACTCGAAAATGCGAATGCGAGAAGATATTGGCAAACTATTCATGGGGCGAACTAGAATGCTCATAAATAAATCGGACTTCTAATTTGATATCTATTTTTTCGGAATGAGATCTTCTACCTCGTAGTAAATTTCAGTCTTTAATTTGCATCGAGATTCGTGCACACTAAATTTTATAATATCAGTTCTTAATCAAATCTGAATCGTATAGCGTAGAAAATCTCAAACTGTCAGAATCTGCTTCATTTTTCTCACGAAAATTTTCATAGAGGGCCAAGCAGCAAAAAAATTCAACAGATAGGGCCAGAGGCACCCTAATAATTCCACAGAGGGCCAAGGGCGCGATTAATAGTCGCGCCCCTAAGTAATTTTCGATTTTTTTCCTGAAATCAAGGCATTCTGCATGTACTTTTGCAGTTGTGGGCCCGGACACTTAGGGGTGTGACTATTAATCACGCCCCTAAGTGATTCTGAATTTTTTTTTAAGTACTAATATATATTTTTTTATTATTTGTTAATATATCAATAAAAGTAGTATATTCATATAATATTTATTACTAAAGCAAATTAATGATAATTTCAATATACAATAAATTTTTAATAAATGTATAGTTGTAATATAATACTATTAATTTGTCTTGTTAATTTTTTTGGGTTAAGTTATAATTATTTATACCCTTTAATATAATAATTAGTTAGTACTAATATATTACTTTTGGGTATTTGTTAATATATGTATATTAATATATATATACATACTACAATTATTATTAAGCAAATTAATAATAATTTAAACATAAAATAAATTTCTAATTTTAATATTTGTAATATAATACTATAAATATTAATATTATTATATACTTATTATTATTATTATTATTATTTAAAAAGATTAGAAATATTACAACCTAGTAAGAAGATGCATTTTTTATCATTTTTTCTGAATTAACATAGGGGCGCAATTATTTTTTTTCCACATGTCCCCTAAATGAACAAAATATATACAACAGCACATTTCTTTTCTTCTCTCTCCAACCATTATTTCAATCTTATCTCTTCTTCCCCCAACAGCCCCCTTCCTCTCCACAAACCCTAAATCAAATTTTCACACTTCTCCTCCCAAAATCTTACATATAAAATGTTTATTATTAGTTTCTACACTGGAGGATCCATCCAGAACGGTCCTCATGATGTGCATTACTCGAAAAAAACTACCGGTAGTTTTACAGTGAATGACGACATAACACTCGGTGAACTGGAGACGGAGCTGTACCGATGGATGGGGATTTCAAGTTCAACACATGCTTTAGAGATATTAGGGAGGTTCAATGCCGGATTACAGCTAACTCCTTCGGTAATGTTCTATACTGAGTTACAACTGTCGAGTAATGATACTTGGAAACTGATGGTGAACCATTCGGTTCATCCTGGTACTGTTGCAATGATTGAGTTGTACGTTGAGCCAAAAGTTTTTCGATATACAACAAATCAAGGTTTTTCGAGTGGCAGTCGAGGTCATGAGACTCTAAACCATGGTTGTGCAAGCGGTAGTCGAGCTACGGAAACCCTAAACCAGGGTTGTGCAAGTGGTAGTCGTGCTTACGAAATCCCAAATGAGTATGTTGAGCCAATAGCTTGTAGAATGCCAGATGCATATCTTCGTACCAATTGTTATGAACTGAATGCAACCTCAAATCGAAATCAATCGATTCCAGAGGAAGAAGAGGATTATGAGGATTTCGAATTTAATGTTGGGTTGGATGAAATTAACCCGGCAGAACAGGTTGAGATATTAGTGAACCAAGATGCAAGTCCAATTAGAAATACGTATGGTAATGATGCTTTCATGAATATGGATTTTACACCTTTCGAAGACCCTAATTACAATTCTGAAGAAGAGACTTTTCTGACCATGACAACATGGCCATTACGGGACCGAACTGATTCTCATCCAATAGCTTCGTGGAATAATATTAATGCAATCATCGATATAATTGGTGATGGCAATTACTTTGACGACGAATGGTATGTCACAGAAGATGGTTTGGCGGTGGGACAATGTTTTCGGTCAAAGGATCATCTAAAATGGGTTGTGCATGATTTTCACATCAAATCGAACCGCACGTTTAAGAAGAGAAAGTCCAATAAAAACGTGTATACAATCGAGTGCACTAACCAAAATTGCAATTGGAGGTTGTATGCATCAAGAAGGCTGAGTGATGATGCTTTTATTATTAATACAAAGCAAGGTCCGCATGATTGTGTTATGTCGGGAGATAGGTTGGAGCATCCGCACTTAACGTCTCCATTCATGGCTTCCATAATCAGAGAAAGTGTTAAGGGAAATGTAAGGTTTACTATAAAAGACAACAAGATTGCCATTGAGCAGAGATATAATTTCAAGGCTCCTTATCTCAAGTGTTGGCGTGCAAAAGAGATCGCAATCGCGCAATTGTTCGGAGGTTGGAGGCAAGCTTATGATTTAATCGTGCCCTTACTTAATGCCATACAAAGAACAAACCCGGGTACAGTGATTGAGTGGTTTACCGCCCCCACAAATGATCCAAATGAAAGATTATTTCAAGCAGTGTGTTGGGCATATGGTCCGGCAATACAGGCCTTCAGGCACTGCAAACCTGTTATAGGAATTGACGGTACACATTTGTCTGGGCGGTATAAGGGGAAGATGTTAGTTGCATGTGGCTTCGACGCAGAAGATCAGTTGGTGCCCCTTGCATTCGCGTTGGTTGATACCGAGAACAACAAATCTTGGGAGGATTTCATGAAATTTGTTCGTAGGGAAGTGGTTGGATCACGAATTGTGACAGAACTCTCTGATCGTCACAAGAGTATCTTGCGGGTTTTTAGTGAGCCAGACCTGGGTTGGAGCACCCAAGATGGACATGCCTTTCATCGATATTGTTCTAGGCACATATGTCAAAATTTAACTAAAGAATTTACCAACAAAAAATTAACACAGATCTTGAGGCAAGCAATGAAACAAAATCAAAAGAGGAAGTTTCTAATGAGGCTCAGTCGTATTCGCGAAAAATGTCTCGACGCTGCAACATGGCTTGAGGATATTGGTAGGGATCCGAACGATGTTGAAAGGAACAATGCACCGCATTTTGACTTGTGGGCTCTTTCATTCGATGAAGGAGGCCGTAGAATGGGGATGATGACAACAAACGGATCAGAATCCCTTAATAATGGTTTCAAAGAAGCACGTGAGTTACCGGTTACTTCTCTTGTTGAAATCACATTCTACAAGTCGGTCAAATACTTTGCTGAAAGATGGGCAAAAGCAGAAAAAACAATTGAACAAGGTTTCCTCTTCTCTCCCAAAATCCAAGCGTTACTAGAAGAGCGAAGATTAAGGGGAAATACACATACGATGCGAGCGTACCGGAACGAGCGAAAATATGAGGTTCAAACAGGTCAAAGATTCGTTGGGAACAAGGTCAAAGATTCGTTGGGAACAAGATCAAAGAGAATAGAATACATACAGTGCGGTTAGAAGTGCCCGGGGGTACATGCACTTGTCAAAAACCGCAACTAACAGGTATCCATTGTTCTCATATCGTAGCATGTTGTGCTCAAGGGGGCATAAGTAGCAATGTGTGCGTATCTACTGTTTATCGCGTTCAAGAGTTGATGGCAACATGGACGCCAGAATTTGAGCCATTCGGCAATTCTGACACATGGCCTGAAATTCCACGACCAAAGCTAGTGCCGGACCCGACAAGATATGCTGTTAAGAAGGGGAGACGTCAACATATAAGGATTAGAAATGAATTGGATGAAGAGAATACACATCGACAAGCATACACTTGTGGGCGATGCAAACAAACGGGACACAACAGACGCACCTGCACTGCACCCCCAAACGACGAAGGTAATACTAGTATTATTTATTTCCCAAAACAGCATTTGTTTCAATTTTGTAATGCTTGAGATTTCGTTATCGCAGGTAATTAGCAAGGAGAAGATGAAGCTTGTTCTTTTATTTAGTTTAAGATTATATAATTTTGTTTCAAGCCTTATTAATTAGTTTGTACGTGTATCTCAAACATTTGGATATGTATGTTTATTTAGGAGACTTGGATATGTATGTTTATCTTGGAGATTATTGCAAAATATTTTGTGTTTGAGGATTTTATGAACTTTAATTTATGTTATTATATCTTAATGTGGTTTGAGAATATACTTTAATTTTGTTATATATTCAATATATCATCAATTTATTATTTCTTGTAACATATTGTGTATAAATAACATATGTAATATTTAATAGTATTATATTATAACTATACATATATTAATTTGCTTAATAATAAATAATGTATGAATAATAACTTAGCCAAAAAAATTATCATCAAAACATAGGGGCGTGACTATTAATTTGCTTAATAATAATTATATTGTATATATAGAGTTGTGCTAAAATACTTTATAAAGCACCAACATGCATATACTTTAGGCTCGTATCTCGAGATATAAAGTGCAAACAACCGATCAAGACCGTTGAAAATGTTCTCCATACTAACAAAAATTTGGAGACCAAATTTTATATTTTTAAAATTTTTTTTACTATTTTATCGGATGGATGCAAAGTTGCTTAAATTGAAGGTATATAAATCGATCGTTAGATTAATGAATTTTTCACCTACCCGATAAAATAGTAAAAAATTTCCAAAAAATGTAAAATTTGGTCTCCAAATTTTTGTTAGTATGAAGAACATTTTCAACGGTCTTGATCGGTTGTTTGCACTTTATATCTCGAGATACGAGCCTAAAGTATATGCATGTTGGTGCTTTATAAAGTATTTTAGCACAACTCTGTATATATATATATATATTAATATACATATATTAACAAATACCCAAAAGTAATATATTAGTACTAACTAATTATTATATTAAAGGGTATAAATAATTATTACTTAACCCAAAAAAATTAACAAGACAAATTAATAGTATTATATTACAACTATACATATATTAAAAATTTATTGTATATTGAAATTATCATTAATTTGCTTTAATAATAAATATTATATGAATATACAAATTTATTGATATATTAATAAATAATAAAAAATTATATATTAGTACTTAAAAAAAAAATTCAGAATCACTTAAGGGCATGATTAATTGTCACGCCCCTAAGTGCCCGGGCCCACAACTGCAAAAGCACATGCAGAATGCCTTGATTTCAGGAAAAAAAATCGAAAATTACTTAGGAGCGCGACTATTAATCGCGCCCTTGATCCTCTGTGCAATTATTAGAGTGTCTCTGGGTCTAATATTTTTTTTTTGCTGCTTGGACCTCTATGAAAATTTCCTTAGGCTAATTAAGTTTGACATGATGAATAGATATAATGTTTCCTTTTTCTCAGCCGAGTGGATCAGATATAATGTTTTGACATGATGAATAGATCGCGAGATAGATAGACTACCTTAGGCTAATTAAGTCTCCTTGCCATCCCAACCTACATTGATGTGTGACGTGCATCATTCTCTTGTGGTTTTTGAATTTCCTAGATCTATTATTTTTTGGTTCTTCATCTCTAGACTACCAACGGATCGACTATTATGTCTTTCACTAAACTCGAAATGTTTCAAATATTTTAATGCTAAGAATTTAATATTTATCTAAGCTTAATTGACAAAAAATATATAATGACTGACATGTCCAGAATGAACTGAAGTAAAGTTTAAGATATATATTCGTACGCAAATTAATTTATCTTCTCTTTTCATAAAAGAATTTAATGCATGAAATAAATTGGATTTATGAAATAAATTGGATTAAACTATGATGCTTCAAGAAGTATCAAGGTCTTTCGTGCTCTTAACACAAAAATGTCATTAGACACCTTTGAATTTTAATTTATCATGTTCAATAATTACATTATATCCAAATCTTGTGGAAAACAAAATTTTCTATTTTTAGAAAATTTAAGTACATGTTTTGATATAAACAATGATTATTTTATTATTATTTTGGAACCACTGTCAAAATTTTAAAACAAGTACTTAAAAAACTCTAAAAATAAATTTTTTTGTTTCTTACTAGATTTTGGTATGAAGAATTATGGAGTTGATAAATCGAAATTTAAATATGTCTTATAATGTTTTTTTAGTTAAGAATACAAGAAGTCTTGGTGCTCTTGAGAGAACCATATTTTTACTCAATAAATTACTATAGTATATGAAAAAACATTAATTTAGTGACCTAGAGGATCAATCATTTGTGATAGTACTCTTTTTTTTTGGTTTTATGCATTGAATGATTTTAATCATTTTGTTCCTTGAGTTCGTATATTTCATGAATTATTTGAGTTGATGACTTGAATTGTGAAGCTCTATGATTGACAACTGAAACTCCAAATGGTCCCTTGTCTCATATTATTAATATGAAACATTGAATGATTATAAACTAATATGTGGAATAATACGTGATCATATTTCATAGATCACTGATACGGGATATCTATTTAATCGCATAGATATACATGCACATGGTGCATGATATTGACTTGACCCACCTTGACTTGTCGTATGAATTGTGTTTGTGTCATTAGAAAAGTCATAAATTAATATTGATTCTATTATATGAGATGTTCATATTCCTAAGTAATTAATGTATGTTTCGTGCAATTAGCAAACACTTCTCTTAATCGAGAGCTATAAAAGTAATTTTCGGATATACACAAGTTATGCTAGAAATTATGGATAGTTAATAGGATATTTTTTGTCGTCTCATTTCATATGAGATTAGTGATATCTCTGACCCCTTGATGCAATGATAATTCTTATGCATGCATTTGTGATTATGGATGATAACAAATAATAATTATGCACCGTGGATAAAAAAATAATTAATGGTCAAGAATGACATATTCCTACACTTGACATTTATTAATAAATATTACATGACACAAAATAATTAATGAATCATGATTTGTCTATGTTTGATCGAATGATCATAATGCATTGCTAGATGCCAATTATCATTTATGTGTATTAATTTATTGTAGATCATGATATGAATCTTGTTGGATCACTCTGTTTGACAAATTGAATTAATTAATTATACGGGACATAATTAATTAAATTCTAAATTGGATCAATTCGAACGAGATCCAAATACGAATGAGATACAATTGACCTCAGAGTGAGCTCAAGTCCACGAAAAGTTTATATCTCGGAGGAAAACTAAGCAAGAAAGAAATGACAAATAATAACTTTTGGTGGACACTATTGAACATTTACGAAATAAACTATTTTCGACAGAACAAAATAAACGAAGATAGAACTGTTTTGTTTTCACCAAATAAACTTACCATTTGCAGCATATCTCTTCTCAAAAGATAACTTCATGCAAAAATGTCAAGACTTACCTAATGTAGTGGTAAGACACAAGATTTTTTGAGGAGATTTGAGATTCAAATTTCGATAAAAACTATTTTTAAGGATGTTTTTCAAATTTATTTTCTGTGTTTGTGAGTATATATGTTTTAAGTTTGCGGATGATGAATATAAAAAATGTCATGCAAAATTTAAACTATGCAATTAAATGCATCTTTAATTGGCGCGTACAAAAATTAAACTATGCAATTAAATGCATTTTAATTGGCGCGTACAACTCTCTCCGTCTCATCCACTATAAAGCCATCCCTGGGATGATTTTCTGATAGTGCGTGCAAAATTGGAAAATAAAATAGAAGGGAAATTGAAAAGAAAAATTTGGATTCAAATAAAATTTCAATCTCTCGTATGTTAAGATAATATAGATTTGAAATTTTTTTTCTCTCAAGTCTAACAATCTTGCTTCGATGTATCAAGAAATGCACATGATAGCTACTTCATGCTTGGAAAGTTTCCGTGAGACAAGAACAATATCGACATTCTTGTCGTTGATTCGTAAAGTTGCGAGCAACTGCTACATAAAGTGACACTTCGTTACGATATCAAATAAAATAAAAAAAATCACAAACTCGTATGTAATTTTATATTGGAATTGTATACACATAATTCTTGATATATTCAACTACATATCATACAATTTTCATACCAGAATCCATATAATAATTCTAATTATACCAAATTTTAATGTTTCATTATCGGAAAAAGAAAAGAAAGCAGCAAATGCAAACAAATTATTGGAAGTTTGAGCGATTATCATTCAAATAATTGGAACAAATTGTTGAATTAGAAATCGTGTAACTGCAAACATGTGTAGAATTAATAATGTTCGCAAAAACTATGATATAACACGTAAGTTAATATTTTTCTAATTGATTATGCCTAATTAATAAATAATAGATAAATACTCTTTCCCTGTCCTTTTCTTTTTTTTCTTTCTCAACCATAGCAACATACACCAAGTTTGTGACACTATTGAACATTTATGAAATGAATTATTTTTCGATCTTGATTGAAGTTTAGTTTAAGTTCAATTGCTAAAACTGAATTGAATTAATTGTGAACAAATTATTGACTAATTGTAGGCTCAATGTGAAATTAAATGTAAATATGTTTATATATCACAATAGATTAACCAAGTTCCAACTCTCTCTTTCATATAGAGAGAATTAAGTTATTCGCACAAAGAAACATAAGTTATTCGATACAGTGATAAAAAAGCTTCTAGTTAAAGATGACTGTGCATTATAGTGTCCAGAATAGACTCACATGATTAGCTTATAGACAAATAATGAGCATTATTTGATTATAAGATTAATTTGACATAAACTGAATATTAGTAGATAATTATGAACTTGATTTGATCATGAACTTCAACTCCTCATCAGCGAGTTAAGCTGTACATAGATTGAAAGTCATCAATTAGCAGCCCTAATCACAGGAACGACCTGATGCTGGTTTAAAGCAATATATAATACCTCTGTACTAGTTCATTTTCTTGCTTCGGAGAGAGAGCGAGATCAGTGTAGTAAAGAGAGCCGAGTGAAAGAGACTTTGAGAGCTTAATTAGGCACAACCAAGCAATGTAAAATCTCGATGATATATCCTTAGGGGCTGATTCAAAAATTTTGTTAGCGTGGTTTAAAATTTATGATTTTTTCATGGTGATTTAAAATAGTGCATATTTTTTAAAATTTCTAAATTGTAAGCATATTTTCTTAAAAAAAAAATTTCAAATATATGATTAATTTTGAATTTTTTTCAGAATGGATGAACTGACATACTGACACATCCTGTTTGGATGTAGCTTCAATAGAAATGCTTCCGATACCAAACTATCAAGATGTTTTGCCACAGTACCATATTACATTCTTGGGTCAGACTATAATGCAATATCAACTTCAACATCAAAAGTATATTGATTGATTACAATTTGGGGATTTTCTTTGAGAGCTTACATTGGTGGTGTGAATGATTACATGGTGCACCATGCTGAATGCTCAGTTATGACCGTGAAGAAGCTGAAACAACAAAAAGGAGGATGAGACTTGTGCTCAGTTACTTGCATCAGTCTCTTACTCTCTTTTAATTCTTATAAGAGCAAAATAGAAATTATGAATTTGGAAGGGCGATGAATTTGTGAATTTTGCCTTTATTTTTTTTAGAGCTGTTCGGAGATTGTGACGCTTGGCAAAGCAGCTGCGGTGCGACAGAAACCGACTCTTCAATCGCGCCAGTTAGCATCAATTTCCTCGATTCCTCAAACTTGCTTGCTCGCTTCGTCTCGGTACTGCATCTCCCCTCTCTGTTTGGCTGTTTTGTCCCCATCGCATGAAAGATTTTTGTAACCTTTCCGCACTACAGGTTTCTCTCAGGTATACGTAACGAAACAGGTGGATATAACTTTTATTGAGCCCTTTTTTTTTGTGAATCAAAGTAAAAGAACGAAATATAATGAACACAGAGCTACTGAAGGTCTACACACATAAAAGAATTATCCTACTGGTACGGGTTATGGTGCCAGAATTCGCTTTTAACTGCACTGGATCATAGCAACCGGTCCTTAAATAGTATTGTAAGATAGTCATATATTTTCTTTTTCAATAAAATCTTCATTTTTTTTTTGTTATCTTTATATCTCTAATTTTAGTTGTTATATAGTGCTTTTTATTTCTGAAGTATTAACAAGAGGTTGCAATACATGTGTAGATTCATATGTTGATATTTTTGACATTTCATTATTCTTCATTTTTTGGGTGTATCCTTGAATGTTATTGTGCATGGTAGTTCGGTTTACTTTAATCTCTAGTATTTAGATTTTTTTTTTGCTTGGTAATACTGTTATCAAACTGTCGCATTAAAGAAAGAAGAACTTATGCATAGTTTCAATTGATTTAGGATTTGGGTGGGTCTTCATCAACTACCATACAACTGCATGCTCAGAATGGAACCCTTGCGTACCTTAATCGATTTAAGATATGTGCGAGTTTTCATCAACTACCATGCAACTGCATGCTCAGAATGGAACCCTTGAGTAATTGAGTTTCTAGTTTACCTCTCTTAGCTAATTTCAGTTGACTTGTGAATTCTTGAATTTGTAACATTAATAGTTATTCTTGCTGAGTTGCTGTGATATTTGTTATTATAGGATTCGTCAAATGAGGAATTCATTTCCATGCAAGTGCTGCTTCAGGAAATGGGATCTGAATCTGTGCTATCAAACCTGAAGAATCTACTGTCATGTAATAGAAGAAGAAAGGGGGCATATATATGCAACCTGGCACAAGGTTGAAAAGGTGGAGAGCACAAACAATAAAAAACAGACAGGATGTTGGGAGGCCAGGCTTCTTGCTTCTGGACCCTGCATAGGTACCTTTAATTATTTTCATCTTGTGAGTATGAACATGGTTCTATTGTCACATGTACAAAAGAGCTATTCATGCAAAATGGGACTTCATTTTGTAAAATTTATGTTGATCAAACTAAGTAATTCAATTTGGATATTTTTTTTTGAAGAAAGCAGATATTTTCTTTTTTTAATCTCATTTAGCGCCTCTCAAAAAAGATTTCAATGCTGGAAATTAAAGTTTGATTTGACATGATGAAATTGAAATAGATATTGCTGTTAACTGTTTCATATGCTGGGAATACTGGAGATTGTTAGGATTTTACCACTTTAATATATTTGCCTGTCACATTTTGATTGGGCACGATTTAACAACAACAAAGCCTTTAGTGCTAAATAAGGTGGGCTTCATTTCCATGGGACTGGCTGGAATTTTACGTTGGCTCGTCAAGATTATCACAACCCTCCTTTCGGGCTTGGGACCAGGTATATTGAAAACAACATAGGTTGCATTTATTTATTTATTTTTATTTAAATATAATTACATCATATTCCTTAATTTTTTTTTCAATTGATTAAGATTAAAAAATGAAGTGGGTCCAGAAACATTTTATAATCTGTTTTTTTTATATATAATTGTTCAGTTTAGACAACCTGGAAGCATTGATATATTTAATCAATTCTGCTAAAAACAAGCAGTGTTTAGATCTTTGTATTATAATTTGATTATTTTCTTGATTTTTTATCATCTCGACAACTTTTATTTGTACGAGTACCAGGTGAAAGGTACTTTATTGATACTGGTGTGCTATTTACTGCCACACATGAAGAGGAAGGTTGCTTTCAGAGATTTGTACTCAATATTCTGATAATTTCGGCCACTAATGACAGTTCATTCTTTTTCAGAATTTCCATTGAAATGCATTGATGTGTCTCTAATAATGAATTTTTAAAATTAGTTTTAGTCAGCTAGGGACTTCAAAATTTCTTTTGGGACAAATAAATAAGGCACATTCTTGGCTGCTTTTGTTGATTTTGGAAAAAGTTGGTTGTCTTTCATGTATTGAATTTTTTTAACGTTAACCAGTTTATATATCTGGTATCTTATAACTAAGTTTGGCTATTTTCTCATCCATATTATTTTTTTTTTCTTTCACTATTTCCTTTTATCTTCATGGTAGTGTTGACTTGCGTGGTGTTTAACCAAACTATAATGGACCGAGTGATAGTTCATTCAACTTCTTTGCATACCTGTTGTACTAACTGCAGTTTTATTTAATATACTTTTTTAATCTGTTAAACAGGAATAGTGAATACAGATAAAGGACAGCTCGGTGCACGTAGTTCCCGCTTACGTGGGGTCCGGGGAAGGGTCAGACCACTTTGGGGTCTTTGTACGCAGCCTTTCCTGCATTTTTGCAAGAGGCTGTTTCCACGACTAGAACCCGTGACCTCCTAGTCACAAGGCGACATCTTTACCGTTGCGCCAAGTCTCCCCTTCGAATAGTGAATACAGATCCAAAGTTAAATTCTCAAATTGTTTTGAATATAAGAGCTCATACTAAAATTGTTATTGGATATACATCCGATTCAAATTATATAAAATTCAAATAATTCAAATTAGGATCATACTAAAATCTGATCCAAATTTGATTTTTTACAGCTGAAGATGTTCTGGTAATAAGGCAACAAAGGTACATCATTCGTTATTACTTATGCCTTTTTTTCTTTGCTTGCTACCGAATATCAACTGTTCAGTATGCTCTAAATTCCTCATATTGGAGTGGATTACTGAATCATACTGAACAAGATGTGCAACAACAACAAAAAGCTTCTAGTCTCAAAACAAGTTGGGTAGAATGGCTGAATTTTTAGGCTTCGCAACATTGCTCTATTTCCTGGCTGAGGTCATGCTATGTAAAAAATCTACACAGGCCGAGTTATACTGAGAAAAACATGAAGAAGCAAAAAAAAAAAATAAGAATTTTATCTGATATAAACATTCTATAAGTCTCTCATACTATTGACTTTTGACCTTTTTTCAAGTATTAAGGTGTATAATACATTGTATGGTCATACATGACTTGGCGTGTAGTCTCAAGGAACCAAAAACACAAAGACAAGCAAAGAAAAAGGAAGCACAGTTCCT